>SSNR01000658.1:78851-113616 GCA_006937965.1 Callopanchax toddi | reverse complement strand
TACAGTGAGTTAGCTACGTACCTTTTTGTTGATGAATCTGAACCAGAGTCGTGAAATAAATCTTACAAAATTTATTCACAAAGCGGACGATAGTACACTCATTTAACAGTTGAGGTAATAAGAACAGTTGCTAGTTAAACACGATGGTAATTGTGTTCTAGTTGGTTGGGGCGGCACTAGCTCAGTTGGGAGAGTGTCCGGTCTGGTAACCGGAGGGTCACAGGTTCAATCCCCAGCTCCGGCTGGGTTAGATTGTCGTTGTGTTCTTGGGCAAGACACTTCACCCACCTGACTGTGTGAATGTGAGTGTGACTGTGTGTGAATGTTGGTGGTGGTCAGAAGGGCCGATGGTCAGAATGGCAGCCTCTCTTCTGTCAGTCTGCCCCAGGGCAGCTGTGGCTACAGACGTCTGTCGTAGTTTACCACCACCGGTGAGAATGACTGTGTGAATGAATGATGCAACTCTGTAAAGCGTCTTTGAGTGACCTAGAAAAGCGCTATATAAAACTGATGCATTATTATTATTATTAACGGCTGAGTCTGTGATGTTAGACTGGGGTTATTAGTTTAGGTTAAGGAGTGAGTGAGGGGAGAGTTACTGGTGGATCAGTGACGTGTTGGAGTGAGCGGTTAGCTTATCAACGGCCTCTGGTTTACCAGACAGGGTTCTCCTACCGGGGTGCGCCGGTCCCAGTGGATCGTAGCCTGGCAGAGAGGAGAAGCCGTGGGGAAGCGGATGGTCCTTCCCGGCTGCTTCGTCCGGCCTCCGGTGACTGTCCAGTCGCCGGTCGGCGGTTGGCTGCGTCCGGGATCCGAGCTCCTAGCAGAGACATGGCTGGTGTGAGGCTGGAGTCCCCATGTTGGTACGAGCAAAGACGAGTCTTGTCTTCCTCAGGGGGATTAACGGATCGACCAGCAGCGCCGATCGGGGGTTGACAGGTTTCAGCTGTGTAGCTCAGAAACAGCTGATGCGTGGCTCATCGAGGCTTGATGAGAACTAACATGAAAGTCAGCTCGAGGCAAGCTAAGATGGAGGTTAATGAGTCGTGGACCTATCAAAATACATTATTAAAGTCACATGACTCAACCTTTAATGTCAAAGGTAACGGCTAATTAAAGTAATACTGGTTTTTACCTTTAGCCCAGTAGAAGTATGAAAACAATACAGAACTGGATCAACATTCTTAGTGCTGTAAGAGAAAGTGCATTAATCACATTCAGACATTTCTGTAACAGATTAAAGTGTCATTTTAGGAAGAGTCACCCAGAGTCTTTAGCTTATATCATTATTATTATTATTATTATTATTATTATTATTATTATTATTATTATTATTATTATTATTATTATTAAAAGAGTCAGGTGGATTCTTCCGAAACGACCGAACCTTGGAGGAGTGTTGATTCAGGTTAAACACAGTAAAGATCCATTATAATCCAAGTTATTGGGAAAAGCTGGAGTAGTGTTTGTGATGATCACATGGACAGAGGTCAGAGGTCACAGCATCTATTGATGATGCTACATTAAAATATATTTATATATATATATACATGACCAGTGAAATCAAAGACACAATCAGTAGCACAGACAAATATTTCGTAGATGTTCAGTCAGGGCTCTTCTGAACAGTGTGAATGAAGATATAGAGCGGATAGATAAAGGGAGATTATTCCAGTCGTGTGGAGCTTTAAAACAAAAAGCATACTTCCCAGCCTCTTTTTTAATTCTGGGAACAACAAAAAAGATTTGATCATTGTGTCGCAGACTATGTTGTGAATTGTAGCGCACTAAATGTAACTTCAGATATTCTGGGTGGGTAGTTAAAATAAAAAGTTTTGAATTTAAACTGAAACCAGTGAAGCTGTCTGGTGGCAGAAGGTGCAAACCAGGACAGCTGTTCATATAACACACAGTGACGAGTTCTGACGGGACAGCGAAGCACCAAACGACATAAACTGTTGTAGGACACATCAATAGAATGTAGACATGAAACCGTAGTGTTCTGATAGATGATGTCGGCGTAGTCTGACATAGGTAGAAGCAGCTGTGTGGCTATTCTTTTCCTGACCAGGAGATTAAAACAGTTAACAGATTGATGAAGTGTTTTTAGTCGAGAATGAAGTTTTTGTGTGGCTTGAACCTGAGTTTTAAAGGAAAGATCTGATTCTACCCAAACACCAAGATGTTGAGAGTGGAGTCACCAGGTTTGACCTCCATGGCTGTGTCTTTATTCTCAGAAAGCCTAAAAAAAAGCAGGGTTGTTTTTGACATGGACAGAGGGGACGTACGTGTCCCCACCAACAACTCCATCCAAGGATGCAGAAATAGCAATCAATAATACGTGCAGCCCAGCGAGAACCTGTGTCCAGGTGAAGGAGGTGTGTCTGATGGACCGGAGCGTCCCCACCAATGTCAAGAGCATTTCCGTAGCCACTGATTAAAGTACACCATGTAAATGTAGCACAAAAAGAAGGAAATTGGTGTTTGGTTGATTATTTCTATGTTGCAAGGATGTTTCTTGGTAAGAAATCTGAAAAACCTGATTAGTCCGGATCCTTGGAATGAGACACACAGCTTCTTTTTCTTCTTAAAAGTTTATTCTAAAAAAAGAAGTGATGTTTTGGCCTCATAGATTGAAAACCATAAACGCTACATATGCTATACCAGGAAGGAATACAGCTCGAATTCATTTTAGTCATTTCACTCATGATGTTGTTACCTGATATGAGAACATCTCCCATCCACTCAACGCAGGAATCAGGACGACAGACCCCTCTATGACTTAATAATTGGCTCCTCCTGTAATAATTCATTTCCGAACAGGTTATTATTCTTGCTTGATCCTAATTAGTAGCGTTTGTTTGCGAGTCCAGGGGGCTTCTTCCTCCTTGTCTTTAGCTGCAGCCTTTAATTACAACAACAGATCCCTCATCGCCTACTAAAACATTAATGCACTCTTTGCAGCTTTATTTACAGTTATTATTTTGCACCTGTGAAACCCTGCAGAGTCTACGTCGGGTCTCGTCCGCCCTCCAGGACTTGCTATTAGAAAGACGTCACAGTGAATTAGGTTGACGGAGATCCTCTCTTTCTATCCGAGCGTAGATGAGCGCGCGGTCCTCGGAGGTACGAGGCGAGTCTCCGTGCACATCTAAAGCATATGTTCTCTATCTGATCATTTCAGGGCTGCTGCAGGTTGATTCAACATCTATCCGTTTACCCAGTGGCGCCGCTTTTTACGTCTATAAAATGTTGATCCCCCCCCCTGATGAAAGCAGCTCAAATGCTTCTTTTAAGCCTCACCAGGCAGTTGTTGTTGCACCTCTTCTGGGAGATGCATATTTGTCCTAATGCTCACAACAAGCTCGTACAGACGTGTCTCATCGAGTTAGTCAGGCTCCAACGCCGGCTGCATCTTAACTAAGGCCATATTCTTTGGACTTATGAACTTTTAAGTGTTCCTGTCAGATGAAAGAAGACGCGGTGAAAGCCAAACACCTCTCCCAGAGCAGAGCCCGCCTTACACGAAAACCACTTCCAAATAAACAGACCGGCTTCTTTTGACGCGTATTGTCTTCAAACGGATCCATAAAGATTAATGGGTCTGTGGGAACATTGTTCTGACTTATGCATTATAGATGCCTTCCTTTTCTCCGACTGTTGTATTCCCTTTAGAGCCGAAATAAAGAATAAACAGTCACTTTTTGCAGATTGCTTTCTACTTTTCAGCTTTAATATCTGTGCAAAAGTTTGGACGTTTTGTTAAAATGTGCACATTTAAATTTCTGTGTGTGTGTGTGTGTGTGTGTGTGTGTGTGTGAGGAGTTGAATTTAAAATTCAACAGTACAGACAATTGTTTCTAACAAGATTATACGCCTGCTGGCCAAAATCCTGCCTGCAATCTGCATATCTGGCAACCAGGAAAGGAGGAACAAAAGAGGGAAAAGCTGCCCAACTTGTTTCATTCGAGACCCGATTTTAACTTTCGGGCTTCACCGTGACGACCAGTATCATGAATTAGGTTGTCATTCTCACAGGTGAGTTTTCAGAAGTCGTTTTTCTTGAGGACGTTGACCACGTCGCTCTGGATTGGAGTTTAATTAGACCGCTGGTTTTTAAAACCGGGTTGAAAACTAA
Source organism: Callopanchax toddi (assembly GCA_006937965.1). NCBI lineage: Eukaryota > Metazoa > Chordata > Actinopteri > Cyprinodontiformes > Nothobranchiidae > Callopanchax > Callopanchax toddi. The sequence continues at coordinate 109,478 of SSNR01000658.1, read as the reverse complement.
TTGTTTGCGACTGAGTCCCAGGCTGAGATTAATTCAATCTAATTAAATTCTGTGGTTAAAGTTCTGAAATCCCCCTGACCTACTTTAATACCCTGAGAAGCTTCACGTCTGAGCAGGATCTCCTAAACCACCTCAGTCCTGGACTTAAATAACAATAAACACACGTCACAACATGTTTGCATTGTTAGATCTTCTCTGCAAAGGTAACGAGCTGGTGACATTTAGGATGATGTCATTTCATGTAGCTGTGACTGGGAAAGTGGGACATAACCAAAAGCTCCTGACACCTGCTTTCTCTGGCATCTAAGATTAAAAAATAACCATAAAAAATGATGGCGATGCAGCCAGAACGCAACTTTTAGTCACTTTTAGTTTTTTTAGACTAGAACAAAACAAAAACTGACTAGAAATCAGTCAATTTGACATAAGTCGATGTAAAATCTCATAATAATAACTGAAAGAGCAGCTCACACTTTATTGGCTACACATTATGCAACACCCATAATTCAAGTCTTTGGTTAGAACTGATTTGTTTTTCCTGATCTAGATCTAGAGGGGTTTCCAGATTAGAACTGGTTTCCTTTAATCGCATCAAAAACTACTCTTTAGATGTATTTGAATACATTTCATGCATTAGTGCATATCATTGTATTCTTGTATATAAAGTGTAAAATCCTTCTTGGTGTAAACTTGAGTCATTTACAGCTCAGACTTCAAGTTCTGACGCTCCCAGGAGCATCGTTTTTAACATCAGCTGATCTTAGTTTGAATGTTGACGTCCTTTCATTTACCAGCTGTTTGGTTTATACGTATGTTTCATTTATTGTAGTTGTTATTCAGTAGAAAATGTTTCCATGAGTCCACGTGAAACAGGTGTAAGGAATGAAGGGATGCTAAACATCTTCTTATTTGATCAAATCAATAAATTGCAGGATAAATAAAGTGTGCTGCTCTCCACCCAGCTGATAAATCATGATCCAGATCTCACACGTTTGCAGCAAAGTGAAGTTTCGTCACTGAATGGGGCTCGAGGCTGCAGCGTCTACAGGAAAAACACTAGCATGATGCTCAAAAACACATCATTTAGGATACGTTTCTATCCAATCTGTTATTTATTTTATAATCATACTAATTGGAAAATGCATCAATGAAACACAACTTCAGCAACTTTTTGGGACTTTTTAGGTTTGAAATGATTTGGAGCAGATGATATTAAGATTTTTTTTCTTTTGATCGTCATCGATGCCCCAATTTATGCAGCGACAGACAACAAAAGACAGATAAACTACATCTGACGTATGATATTTAAGGCTTTAGCCACTGGATGTTGGTGATGTCACTACATCTATTTTAGCTTGAGCTAATAAATCTATTGTTTTGGTTCATCTTCGTTAAAAAAGTGACAACGCCAAACTTAAAGTTGATGCAATAAATAAATAAAGGTATCAGCTTTTAAAGCTATAATTCCTAAAATGTTGAACGTGCGATTGTGATGTGATTTGAACAATTAACTGTAACTGGTGTCGTTTGTCAAAGCTACAGCTGAGTTTATTCTCTTCATCAAAATCAGCCTGATTTGCATTTTATTCTCAGCAACACTTCAACTTTGTTTGAAAAAAAAAAAGACATCAAGTCCCTTCTGCCTCCTTTTCTGGAATTAGTCTGTTCTAGTCCCTGCAGCAGGGGTGGGGAACCTCCGGCCTCCAGGCCGGATACGGCCCGCGGCCCCCTTTGATCAGGCCCGCCACAATGTCTAATAAATAATTAATATCTACAACCAACGGAGTTTCTGGCATAGATATCATATATATATCACTAGATATCTCACCCGCGCTGTTTGGACCCTGACGTCCCTACGCCGGCGGCCATCTTACTTCAGACAGCTGCCCCATTTCTTACATTGGTGTCAATGGAGCATGTACTAATAAACACCTCTAACTTGATCAATTTTTAACCGATTTTCAAACGGTTTGCATTTTTATAAACGTCAGAGACGTGGCTGTGAATATATATCAAAATATAACGATAATGGTCGGGAAATTCATAAATTGTAAAAGTATCAAATCTCAAGTCTATACACAATAAGGTTTGTAAGAAAGTAACTCGTTTGTAAATTCGTTTATCTTTAATCGAGTTCTGAGTGTTTTTAGTTCAGCTGATGCTCACCTTCCATCTGCTGCCATAGAGAGCAGAACGTCAGCTGTACGAAGCAAGATGGCCGCCGTGTAGGGACGCCGTAGAGTCCCACATAGGGCATCTAGTGATATCTATGATATCTATGGTTTCTGTGGTCTAATCGGTAAAAACTCTTATATCCGAGCCAGGATGTAGTCATTGAACGCCTCATTAAGCCAGGTGTACTGATGAGTGTCTGTCAATCATGGCGGCTGGCGGTGAAAAATGACCAAAGCGAACTTTTTTCAGAAGAAATCAACAAACAAGCGAACATTTTTTCATCCAAGTCAAAAACCAACCAGACAGTTTAGTTTGTGTCGCGGTGGAGAGTCTGAACCAGGAGGAACTACCGGAGAAACGTTTCTGGAGAGGAGTTTACCGGATGGACTGACTAATGAAGTGACAGCGGTTCATCAGAGGCTGGAGGAGGAATCAATCAATATACGGTATATATACAGGTAAATTCAAACCTTTTAAAATGAAAATGGTTAGGTAGATTAAAAGTATTGGTCTTTTGTTCACCAGGGTTTTTATTTAATCTCATAGTTAACAAAAGCACAAACCCTCACTGACTTTAATGAGCTCCATTCATTAACCGTGCGGGGCGGGATGATGATTTCGATTATAAGCTGCAGATTGTGTAGAATGTGCGTGGATCAGATGTACTGTGATTGTGTGTGCACTGTGCATGTGTTGAAGCGTGTGTCAACGGAGCCGTGCGTGTGGTGCCACGTGCGTTGGAGACCTCCGTGAAGCTGACCCCCCCCCCCCCATTTCAAAACTCTTGGCAAATAGGTGGAGTGGTTAGTGCTTCGTTTGTGCTGCTATGGTTTTTGGGATATTACCGGTTTTATTGTCAGGTATGACGTCATCTGCCTGCAGTTTGCCCCAAAACGAACCAACTTCGTCTACCTTTTTATGCTTTGATTGTGCTAATTTGTGCGTTTAACAGTTTTCTTTGTACTGCTGCGGATTTTAAGATATTTAAAGGTTACAAAGTAGAATAGAACTTAGATGACGTCACTGGTTTATTTTAAAGCGCCTGGGGGAGGGTGACCCCAGAATGAACCCGGAATGACCTCTAACTTAATCTTAAATATCTCAAAATCCATAGCAGCACAAATTAAACTTTTAACGGCACAAAGCACGCACTAATAAAGTAGAGCAGTCTGGTTCATTTTAGAGCAAGCTGGTGGGATAATGACCTCTGTAGAATGACTTACAAATTAATATTTAATAGCAGTGGCGTCTCATATGTTAGGTGGGGTACAACTCAAATATATAACTGTAGCACAAACTTTCACATTAAAAATGCAATTTAATCTAAATCTAATTTAATAAAACAACTATTTTATACATGAAATTGCAAATAAAGGTTCACTCACCAGCGTTGTTCATTTCTTTAAAAGAAAAGATGCAAATCATTTTTAAAAAACTACTTTGAATTGTCTTTTTGTCCTGTTAGCTCATGAGCTAAACAACACTAGACTGAGAAGCTCTGCTTTCCCACCGAACCTGAAGGTAACGTCACGTGTGATATTCCAGTGTTTTCATTGGACGGTCTGGGTTTGGGGCCCAGCGCTCCGTGCCCCGTGTGTGTCTATTGAGAGCGTGTTGCGCCCAGTGATTTTCAGATGCTCGTCTTTTAGACAGGCTGCGAGGGGCCGGCCCGTCGCCAGGATGTCAAGAGGATTTAACCTCCTGAGCTTGTCAGTATCAAAGCAAAGACTTAGATATGATTACACAGATATTTATAACAGAATATCTTGGTAACAGAATGGGTTTTTATGCAGTATTAGTCTAAAAACGAACTATTCTTTCCCACTGATCCCCACAGCGCCATCTGGTGGCTGGTGGGGCCGGGACCTACCGGCCCTACATGACGAGATGCCACTCCACTGCTTATCAGTGTGTTACAGTGCCATAATTAATGATAAAAACTAAAGTAAATACTTAAATAATAAGCATTAATTCTCTGGTTTTGACTGTGCCGTTGTGCGCATGTCAGGGACGCTATGACCTGCGCCCCGATGGGTCTCCTATCTTTTGCATTAAGGATGATTACCAGTGCGCATGCAGAGCAGAGCGGAGCAGAAAACAATGCGGTGCCTCGGGACGGCGTCCCGTCCAGACATGCACAGTAGATCCCAGAGAAACAGGACCCATCGGTCTGGTAAAAAATGGTGAGAAAACCTTTCTAAACTACACCTAAATGCAGATTATACACAGCACTTATTGTATATATAATGGATGGCTCCTTTAGTTTTATTTTCAGGTTAGTTTTTTATATTTTGTGATCCCTATTTCTCTTCATCTTCCTCTTGGGACTGGTGGGGCGGCGCCCTAGCGCCCCCTATGGACGGGCCGCCACTGCTCAAGTCACTGAGCTGCAATAGGACGAGAAGCTTGTCAGATCGAGGGGTTCCCGACCCCATCGGGACCGTGCAGCGCTGGTCCACAAAGGCTCAGTCGGTTCTGGTACACCATGTGAATGAAACAAGGTTCTTCTGAGGACCTGCAGACTGGTTATGTACAGGCCTGGTAATAAGTACATAAATTCAGTAGGCTACTGTTGGTGATTTAGTACTGAGTACCCAAAAAACAATAAAGTAGGCTACTAAGTAAATAAATATACTTTCAGCATTTCTGAAAAAATACCCAGATCCATTTCTTGTTTCTGTTGGACTCAAATTTATTTTCAAGACCAAGAAACCAGAAAAAAAAAACAGCCAATAAAATTCATGTTTCTTTTAATTAAGGCAAACATCAGACCATTTATGTCTCATATCTACAAAGATCTACTGATCCTTATCTAAATAAAACTAATAGTTTGTTCTTCTCAGTTAAATTTGGCATGTTTATTATATTGTTGACCCCCTAAAAGTGAAAAAAAAAAAACTCACAATAGAATTATCTTTTCTGCCTGTTTCAATTTAAATGTTGTAACTGAGAACTTTGATTTTTGCCCCGTGTCTTGATAAAATTGGACATCACCGGTTTACGTTCTGATTGTGGCCCTCGAAGGACTTTCTGAAAAAAATTTGGCCGCCGAGCAAGAAAAGGTTCCCCTCCCTGCCCTACAGGAAGTTGCAATGTTTTTTTTTTGTGATTGTTGAGGCCTAAAATGACTGATTTCACTGCACATTTTTCAAAAAGTTGTGGTCAAAGTTGTGATTTTTTTCAACCATTTTTAAAAGTTTTGTTTAAGGTTTTATTTTGCTTATATGCACACACAGTCAACCTCTTTACTCACACACACATTATGAGCTGTTTTGCCATAAAATGATTAAATTAAACAGAACTCACTTTGTCTCTTTCAGCACTTGTAACAAATGCAGCCTTCCCCTGTGGTCTTCGCTTTTCAGCCAATCTTTTGCATGTTTTCTGATCATAAAGTTCTTGTCAAGTGACGATTGTCATGTATAATCCACCATGACACTGTGTATGGTGCAGAACAGCTTTCCACCACTCTAGTGGAATACTTTGGGAAATTGATTTGCTCGTATTTTAGCAGTAATATCTGATGGAAACTGACCGTTCAGCAGCTAGGTTCAAAAACCAGAAGTCAACACAGCTTGAGGCAACGGGGGTTGGTCAAAACTAATCCAAGCTGCAGTGATTGGTCTGAGAAGAAGGTAAAATATGGCAAATACTTAGGTGATTAGTCAAATTTGTGGAAAAGTTGCAGTAATTGGCGAAAAATGTTGCGACTACTGGTTGAATTTGCATTAATAGTTGCAATCACAACATTGCGACTTCCTGGGACTGATATACAGTATATACTGTATATATGTACAGTATACAGTATATACTGTATATATGTACAGTATGCAGTATATACTGTATATATGGGTGCACAATCGGTGCGCATGTGCACCAGATATCATGCGAGTGTACCAGATCCTTCTGCTCGATGGCACCCTTGCAGACCGGTCCAGATCTTGCGATCAGACACTTGACAAACTTGACATCTTGTTGTGGTGCGCTGGAAGGAGCAGTCAGACGGCCGTACACGCTCACACTGCACCGCCGACACATGCCACACCCCCGAGACGAACTCACAGAGAGCCAGTCATCATACCTCGAGTACCTCAGTGATAAAATGATGTGCACCCTGTATATACTGTAGGTCTGCTGGTTGGAGTCCCCTGATCTAAAAAAAAAACAACCCAGAATATCATCAGAACCATTTTTCATTCCCACCTGTGTTATTGCTTATTTAAAGGTGTAATAATGAATGTTTTAGTGCTTCTGGCTGCAGATGGAAAACATGAACATGTCTGTGTTTTATTACCCTTCATCATTTACACAGACATATAATAGGACTGACATCCAGCATGTTGATAGCGTGTTTGTTTTTTATCTTCCCCTGTCAAAATCAGACGTATCTGTCTGTAAACTGTTTATCTGTGTGTGGTGTGTCAGCGGCCACATGCTAAGCCAAAAGGAGGTTACCAATGTTCAATTTTGCTTCTAGCTCAGTGGTGTGTGTGTGTGTGTGTGTGTGTGTGTGTGTGTGTGTGTGTGTGAGACTGTGAGAGATACAGCCAGGGAGATTACTGTGGCTATTGCCAACTTCAAAGTCTCTACTGGTGTTGTGCCAGGTCAGCATGTTTACACAGGAGAATTGGTGTTGGACACACACACGCACACTGAATCACACACACTTTAGTCCACGCACGTACATAGACACGCTGTCTGGGTCTGGGTCGGTGAGCGTGCACACCGCCCAGAGTGTATTGGTCTTATCTGTGGTCCCTGTGAGTTAGGGGAGGCATTTAATCAGGGTCTCCTCGCAGCTCTTGGCATCAAACCGATTCCACCGTTTCCTCTCCTGCCTCCCCGTCTCCCTCCTCTCCCCATGTCTTTCATTCACTCTCCCCCTCACTGACAAGTCAAGTTGGCTAAATATTGCCCAGCTGTAAAATGTTGTTCCAGAAAAAGTGAAAACTGGATCACCGGAGGCTTAAATATACTTTGGCAGTCATTTGCTAACTTTTCCCTGCTAGTTTTCAGGGAGTGAAACCACATCCTGGTTTGAGCTCCAGGCTTAAACTATGATGCGTTTCAGTGACGGGGCGCATCTTGAGGAATTTTGGCAACTTGTTGCTCACGCAGCGTTATCAACAACCCAAACGGTGTTCTCTCTGTCAGATGGTCGCTAATCCTGTGACCTGTTGAGGTGTTAGAGGAGTTTCTCACGCAGCAACAGGAAGGGAAGCTGAAGTTCATCATTTCTAAATTTTAAAAATAAAAAATCCAAATGTTATTGTGGCTCCCAGATGTTGCATAGATCACATGAAACACTTGATAGATTTTATTGAAAATAATCACTGGATGGACATTTATTACTGATCAACCCCATTCAAGATGGCTGCCACAGCTAATCAACCTTAGCTAGCAGAAAAATGAATATGACTCAGTCAAATTTATAGAACTAATGTTTGGAGAGGTGAAAGCTGGGAGTCGCCCCCAAATGACACGTTGTCTAAACCTTTGCTATTGGCTGTTGCAGTCAACCTTTTTATCTGTTAGCAAAATACCAGTTAGCATCAACGTTCCTAAAGATGGCTGCCCAGCTAATCAATGTTAGCAAAGGAAAAAAGTTTGGATTTTTCTGAAAGATTTTCAGAGTAAAACTAATATATGTATCTATAGCTTTTAAAAAACACAAAAACGTAACATATTTTCTCATCTGTGCTGCTGACAAATGCTAATCTATTACTAATAAAACATATTATTAATTGTGACTAACAGACACTAATACAAGCATTCAGTCCACTCAGCATCCACCGTGTCCTCATTTACTCCGGGTTCCGTTCATCTTGGCTAAATTCAGCTACTTTTAGGACATTTTTCATCATCTTACATCAGTGATGGTTTACAAAAAAGTACAAATACTTTGAAAACAATTATTTAACTTTCTTGTTTAATAAAAGTAACACATTTCAGTTAAGTTCATGCACTTTTAAGCAATTTATTTAAAAATTTAAGCTTTTTCAAGGACATTAGGCAGTCAGAACTGTTATCCAAATTCTGAAAAAAAAAATTCTGTAGTTTTTGTAATTTCTGATAAGAAAGCCTAAAGCATCCCCCAAACTAAACTTTTACCCATGTTTTAACTCGTCAGGTTGAAATAGAAACCCAGAGCAAATGAAAAACACATTCATATTTTTAAATTCATATATTTCTTATTATATTATGTGATTTAACATTTAAATAACTAAAAAAGTATAGTGTACATAACTTGTATAAGACATGGCTGAAATGTGCCCAATGATATAACTTTCCTTTTTTTAAATACATTTTTGAGGCCGTCTTCTTCAGAAATAGAGAATCATTCTAATGGGAAACCTCACTGTCACTGTGACGTGTATCTTAATAGAAATGTTTGACCCATTTTATAGTGTGTGTTTCTGTGTAACGGTTAATATCATTCTTTATTTTTTTGAGGTAAAATCTATTTTTCAAAGAGTTTCGTGGTCCAAGAAGCTTCCCTCAGTTAGGAGAATTAGAGTTAACAGGTCAAATATACCAACACATTTCAAAGTAGATTTAATACATTATTCAAAAACCTTTACACCTCCATTATTATGAATTACATTTGGCATTTTGGCTGAAATATTAAGAAATTCCCACCATTTGACGTCTGTGTGAATGATACATTCATCTGCTGCTGGTTTATATTAAATTCATATTATTTGTGCAGAAATTTGTTGTGTTTGCAGAATAAGAAAAAAACCCATAAAGCTCTGAAAAATGTTTTCATAAATTTGTCACCTTGATTCGTGAGCACAGCCAGGAAGTGAACACAACCCGACTCCGAGGAGGCCGTCGGCCCGTGGAGGAGCTCAGCTGGTCATAGTGTAGATTTCCATGCACGTATTCAGGTTGAGGATTTCCTTGGACCGGTGAGCAACCTTGAGGGGGAAGGATAAAGCTTAGAGTCCCCTGATGAGATTGATCCTGTCCTTACAGGTAAAGTCCACCTCAGAGGACAGCCACGGGGAGCCGAGCCTCAACTTCCTTTTTCTTTACTTCAAATGTTTTTGCAACTGGCGACACGTCCAGTAGACTTTAAACTGGAAGAGCTTGGATCAGTTCTAATGCTTTGTTTTCTCTTTAGTGCTCATTTTTAATTGCTTGGAGTTCAAAGCTGCTTTTGGGTTCAGACAGAATTTCACTTTTAATGCACAACTATCAACTTTTAAACTCCATTTTTTAATACGTTTACCTGATAAGTTGCAAAACGCTGGAGAATCAGCTCAAGTGCAGGGATTGGTACAAAGAGATGGCTAAAAATGGAATTTAACCCACCGTTTGACCAATGAGCTGATGACAGTTTAGCGTCTAAGCTCCTCCCTCCTTTTTAATTGAATGCACTGAATAAATCCTGCAGGTCTGTTTCCACTCTGAGTAATTTATATTTACCTCTGCAGTGACTCAAGATTTTAGAGAGACATTTAAAGAATTAGATTTTGTTCCATCACAGTCCTAGACAGTAGAAATCAAAGAGAGGAAAACGCACGCACACACACACCAACACAGCTTGAGCCCAGTAGTTTCAGTTCACTTGAAGTAAACGTACAGAATCAGAAGCTTTTAGACGTGGATCATCTGACCACATCTCATTTTTCTTTACATGTTTTCTTGCACTTTGTTTTCTCTCCTCAGCGTTTTCCCAAACTCCCCTTTCACAACACAAAGCTCCGACTTTAACACCAATTATTTGTGTGTGTTCACCAGCGTGTGCTCCTCTCCCCCGCTGTCATTAATATTTAAGAAAGATGTGAGTTGGGATGGATTTTTGTGAAATCTCAAAAAAGATTTTTTTTAACTTAGTTCTCAGTCATGCTTTTCTTTGGTGTCTCTGTTTGCTCTGTGTAGGATCTGCCCCTAACCCTAGGCTTGTTTCTATTTCTCAGAACTAGGGGTGTGTATTGGCAAGAATCTGGCGATACGCTATGTATCGCGACACAGGACAGACGATACGATATATTGCGATATAATGCGATGCTATGAGTAAGACCTTATATTATGATTTTTAAAACATAATTTAAGAGTAGAAAAACTGTCACAGCATTCTAAAACCCTAACCCTCCTGGACGCCTCCCTCGGGAGGTGTTCTGGGCATGTCCTGCCAGCAGGAGGCCCCCAGGTCGACCCAGGACTTGGCCGGGGAGAAGGTGGCCTGGGCTGCCCGACTTGGAATGCTGCCCCCGCGACCCGGACCCGGATAAGCGGAAGAAGGCGAGGCATTCTAAAAACGTCAACTTTTTTCATACAAAACACATCCTGTTTTATTACTAGATCTAGTTGATCCACTGGAACGAAGAAGGTGAAAACAGCCACCAACTAGCGGTTATACTTTTAATTTTACTACAAAAACTACTGTCATCATTAATGGTTCCATAATTTTTTTTTTTATAAAATAAAACAAGATAATTTGCTTTAAATTTTGATACAGCAAAATATCATGGTATCGATATAATATCGTGACAGAAAATATCACGATATATTGCTGTATCAATATTTTCTTACACCTCTACTCAGAAGTCACATGATCTATGACAAATGAAGCTTGTTTCCAGGACACGCCCCCTACTGGTGTTTGCCCCAGAGGTTTAGATTCAGGATTTTCATACGAGGAAAAGATGTAAACAAATAAGCTGACAAATCAAAATGCATTTAAGGGAGATTTTAAGGCGGTCACATTTCTGAAAAATAGAAGTTTTTCTCTTGATATAAACAGAAACACAGATGTGAGTTCTGTCTGGATTTGTTATAGTGACAGTGGAGATTCAGCTACAAGCTGAGAGAGATATCAGCCACTCTGGCTTTATTTTATTTATTAGCTTCAGAACCACTTTATTTCTTTGCCATCAGGATGGAAAGCTCTGCTGAATGTTTTAAATCAGCTGAGGATCCAACTCCGTTTAAAGAGTCTTTCTGTCAAATCCAACATTTTGGGGACAGTCTTTTGCTTTTTTATTATTATTGTGGGTTCTTAGTGTAATTCAGTATCTCTGCCTTTTAGTTTATTGTGAACTATGAAGCTCAGTATCGTGTTCTTCCAGTTATTCAGAAGTAATGAACCAAAAAGATTTAAACATTTTAAAGTCACTTGACTATTAAATGATGATCCTTGGTCAGCATCATCTTATGCCTCTGATATATTGATCAGCAGGGGGCGCCACTGAGTATTTAACGTCATGATAAATGAATCATTTTCAAACACAATTGGCTGGAAAACTTATCACTACTATCCACTCACCTGTTCCTCATCTGTAATCAGTTCCAGTAACCACCCATCCGTCATATGAGCCAGAGGTTTTCAATAGGCGTCCTGCGGTCCGGACCTGGAGCCGCAGATTTCTGACCCTCGAGCCATATACCTTGTTCCCCAAACTGTCAATAACTCATAAAATCCACAGTGAATTTGCACCTCCTGTGCAGCTCTAGGAAGCTGTACACAGGTGAGCAGCATGCACCCCCCCCCCCCCCCCCCCCCCCCCCCCCCCCCCCCCCCCCCCCCCCCACCGCAGACCTATCGTGCACTCCTTGGCCTTCCCTTATATGGGTCATCAGAATTACCTGAGAAGATTTCTTTGTTGCCTCTTTAAAAAAAACCTTACCTGCATTTAGTCCAACATTTAAGGAAATGATGATGGAAGACATCAACCAACCAAATAACGTTTGGACTCAACCCAGTTAAAGATGGCCGCTAGAGCTAATTAGCATTACTGAACACATAAATGGCTGTGACTCATTCAAATATTGAGCTAGGATTTGGTGTGCTAGTAGCTGAAAGTCATCCCCAAAACATAACTGAGTGATAAAATATAATTTGAGATTTTTCCTTAAAACAATGCTGTTAATTGTTGGAGTTATCCCTGTCTGGTTGAGAAGTCTCCCATGAACCACTGGGCAGGTCTGGATGAAATTCATGATAGGGAATAATTAGATGTTCATGTACAACCGATTCATTTTAACAGTCAAAACAATTCAGGATGTCCAACATTAGCCAAAACATAAATGTTTATATCTCGGTAAATTTTACAGATATGAATGTCAATGTTAGTGTGACTGAAGCTGAAAGTCATCCTCGACACAGATTAGGATTGTTCAAAGTCTTGGCTCAAAATGTTGCCTTTAACTGTTCAAATCAAGTCTACTTTAAGCTAACTGACCTTAAAGAACACAAAAATCTCAGTTGATTTTCAAATGCTGAGCTAAAGTTCTTACATACTCTAAATGCTAATAGATTGCATGAAATATTACATTATTTTCAAGCTTTATGCTTTAAGGCTATCAGTGGCGGCTGGTGACATTTTTTTTGGGTGGGCCATATTTTTCCTAGTCAGTTTTCAGATGCGCAAAAAAAATCACATATCACCACTAGGGCAGGGAATGATGCAAAATATTTTCATCTGACTGAATATTTTGCTGGTAAAAATCCCTAGTACCACCAGTTCTCTAGAAATGTGGAGCTGTTAGGTCTAATTCTACACATCAAACAGTAAAGAAATCATAAAGTCTTCATGAGGAGACCTTAGAATAATATCAATATAATCAGATACAAATAAAAATACAAACAACAACAATGTGGTCACAACAGAAGTTGTAAGAGTTTCAAGGAAAAAACAACCTGACAAAGTCAAAAACATGACTTAATATTCACAATTATCTTTCTACTGACACCACAAACAAATAAATCCATCTCTAACTAATACAGTCAGATAATTAATGTTACAATTTAGCCAACAACCACTAACCAAGCAAGTCATGACAATCAGCTCAACTAATGAAGTGAATTAACAACAAAATAAAGTCACATCCACTGATAAGTCCCATCAAACCCAGTCAGACCAATTAAAGATTGGATAAAAATAATACAAAAAATAATAATTGGAAAATCCGTGACAGACGCATAGTCATTAAGAAAAGAAACAAACAAACGAAGTCACTCACCATTGAGTTGATGAAATCAGGACAAATGGAATCATTCGGCTTGTTTTCACAAGCGGGCAAGAAGGATTCTTTGAATAAATATCCATTTTCTACCCTCCATTAAAAAGAGAGCAAGAACTTCCGGTTCCGGTCTGAGCAACACTCCGGTCTCCTGCCGTTGTGCGCATGTCACACAGGGACACTGAAGACCTGCGTCCCGAGCGATCTCCTATTTTTTGCACTCAGTGCGCATGCGTCAGGGGCAAAAAACAATGCGCTATGTTGGGACGGCGTCCCGTCCAGACATGCGCAGTAGAACCCAGAGAAACACGACCTATCGGTCCAGTAAAAAATAGTAAGAAAACCTTTCTAAACTACACCTAAATGCAGATTATACACAGCACTTATTGTATATATAATGGATGGCTACTTTAGTTTGATTTTCATGTTAGTTTTTTATATTTTGTGATCCCTATTTCTCTTCTTCTTTCTCTTGGGACTGGTCGGGCGGCGCCTGAGCGCCCCCTATGGATGGGCTGCCACTGATAGTTATAACTCCAGTTCTCAACATAGTTTAAAATTCTGACATGAGGCTTTAAGACCTTTAATTTAGTATCTGTTAAAAGGTTAATATTTAATTTGTCAACTGGTGTAATCATATTTTCATTGAGTAATGAGATAATAATCAATCTGAAGTGAGGAACTTTGGTCACAGCCCCATTGCGTGCGGAGCTGAGCGCTGCAGATCACCGGATCAGCGGCTTTGCAGCCCAAATAAGGTGACAGCATTTAATTTGGCACCTGAGTGCTGTGTGCAAGCTCGGCTGCCAGTTCCAGGGCAGTGTGTCAGGCCTGCACACTGTGCGCAGTTCACCGAGCCGGCACCAGGCAGGTGTTACAAGTGTGACATTTTTTTCATGCAAAGAACTAACTGAAAATAGAGTTTACTGGTTGGAGTTAATGGTGGTCTAATCCGATTCCCTGTCAGGAATCTGCAGGTTACGAATGTGTCAGTGACTTAAGCGCTTGTCTTTTTAAAAAAGAAGAAAAATGGCTGTGCAAATGTTTATAATTTGCTGTTTAAAAAGCGAAGCTACATTGTGGAGTTTATCTTTAATTTTCCAGCCTACGCTCTTTCATTTAGCGTCTGGTTGTCATGATTCGCTTTAGACAGGTGTCATAGCAGGTACACCGTAACTTCCCTCCCTGCACTTACGTCTAGACAAGCACACAATCTGCAAGAAGTATTTTGGTTCCCTGACAATACACACACACAAAATATAATGAGGGCTTTGGAAAACGTCACTTTTCACCTTAACTATTCTTTGCACACAGGTGGAGACTCTTGCTTATTAAATGTGTATGCAATCGAATCTCTAGTTTATTGATTAATTCAACACTTATTCTGTTTTGCTCAAAAAGTTCAAGACTTGAATCTCAATGCATGAAACCTGTCTCCTAATATGCAGTCTGGCCTTGCAAAAACAGAATAAAACTCCACACAAAAAGTACAATATATTCAAGCTGGGGGGTGGGGGGGGGGGGTGGAGAAAGAAATGGGAAACATACACAATGCACATCCCCCTGGGAGAAGTAGCATTGGTTAACATTTTGACTCTTAATGCTCCAGAGGTAACGAGGCATGCAAATGGGCTCTGCAGCAGAAGCAGCAGCAACAACTCTCCTAAATTTTGGATCTCTCATTTTGGAGCACGTCTCCCACTACAACAACAACAACAACTAAACAGCCAGTGTGTGGAAATGTGTGGCTTCTGTTGGTGAGAAGTGGCAGTCACATGCTTGCTTGTTGCTAGATCGTTAGAAATGAAGGTGCCAGAGACATTTAGATCAGAGCTTTCACAGCATAAAGGATGTTGAAATGTGAGATTTATGGCCATCTGTGGACTTCTGTGACTTAGGAGTAATAGAGGAGCGAGGCCTATCTGAGTGACTGGGCAGTGCAATCTGTCATAGTTAACATCTACTTGCACCATGTTAACTATGAGGTGTGGTTCATTACTCATCCCGTTACATGTGAAGGGGAACATGTGGACACGTCAGCGCACACACATACACACACAGTGAGGATGAACTGTAACCCTTAGCCAGTGTTGGGGAGAATACTTTGTAAATGTATTTAGTTACAGAATACTGAATACCTGATTTAAAATGTATTTTGTACTGTATTCCGTTACTTTGCTTAATCCTGGTACTGTATTCTAAATACTTGGAATACTTAGAATACTTCCCCTTGTAGCGTCAA
This sequence comes from Callopanchax toddi, assembly GCA_006937965.1. Taxonomy (NCBI): domain Eukaryota; kingdom Metazoa; phylum Chordata; class Actinopteri; order Cyprinodontiformes; family Nothobranchiidae; genus Callopanchax; species Callopanchax toddi. The sequence goes on along the minus strand of SSNR01000658.1, from coordinate 94,090 downwards.
CAAATACGTTATATCCTCTGACCTTTGACCTAAGATGATCATCACTACAATAACCCATCTTTTTCCCAATAACTTGGATTAAAATGACTCTTTTATTATGTTGTAACCTGAATCAACATTCCTTCCAGGACCCGGTCGTGTCGGAAGACCCAGAAGACTTTCTTTAGTTAATAATTAAACTTAAAGACTCTTTGATGTCTCCTTCTAAAGGACACTACCTTTAATCCACTGTCCAGAAATGTCTTAATATGATTAATTCATTTTCTTCCAGTATTAATGAATGTTGATGTTGCATCAGTATTATTTCATGTTTCTACTTTTGCTAAAAGGTTAAATCATATTAATAATCCATTCAGGGATTAAAACTGGGATCTTTAAAGCCGAGAGCCATGTGACTTAATAAGCTCGTATCCTATTGGTCCACGCGTCAAAAAGATTCCATGTCAGACTTCCAGGTCGGAAGTCCTCAGTTCTCGTTCTGCCAGCAACGAGACAAGAAGCGCACCGTTTCTCAGCTACACGGTACGCTCAGGTGCCGACCTTCCCTGCGGGTCTCAAGCCCCGTTAAGGTCGATGTTATCTCCCCGGCATTGAAGCTAGACACCATCCGTCTGCTTTAGTTTCCACCTGCCATGGGGAAGAACCTCCTAGCCTCCTCTCCCAGCCAGATATGGAACTGCTGACCAACTCTCGGACTCTTCCGTGCCTTGGGGCGGCTTCACCTGCCACCTGGGGAAATCCGAGGGACGTCCGGGCAACCCTACCCACAGACGACTCTCCTCTACCACGCCGAATTGATCCACGGAGCGTCTCAGCAGGTACACCCGATCTGGTAAACTTAGGCTCTTGATAAGCAACCCTCCAGTTAGCTTATTCTCCAAACTCCCCTCATAACTAGTTCGGTAATTCCCTAGATATCTATATCTCACTGGCTCTCGTCATTAACTCTCAGCTTAATGCCATCAGAAGAAACTCCCTAAGATGCAAACTTCCTACCTCATATCTCTGTTTGTTCGTTCAATCTGTTTGCTTAATAAAAGACGTAAAGTCTAAGTCTGCTTCAGGTTTATATCTTTCAGGTATAAGGTGTGTAATTACTCACTTTGAATATCCAGAATCTAAGAATTTTCCTGCATAACCGTTAGATTAGCGAGGGTATCTTAGCATAGCTCAGAGTAAAACCTACTAAACTAATAATCTTGCAGAAGTGTGTGGTACCATAACAATAAGAACAGGTTATAATACGCTACACCCTATGAAACACGATTTAAGTCTATTGCAAAGTGATGTTCTTGATGTTCATTGCACTCCAGATGGAAAGCTCTTAACATGAAACCCACAATTTTGGGGAAACCACAACAACATCATCAAGCTAACGTCATTTCAGATACAACACCGACACTGTAAATGTGAGAAATGACAGAACTACCACGATACAGGCTGTTAAATAAAGCACTAGGGAAGCAAAAATAGAAAGATAAAACTAACTTAGTTTACGGTGTTTCTTCAGATTAGACCTTGAATCTTTGGACACAGCTAGCAGTACACTGAACCATCATATTTCGCTTGCCCTGCTCCTTTTTTAGAGTGAAACTTAGCTTGAATTTCCAGGATGTGAATGCATTTATCCCTCCACTGCTTGGAGGTTTAATCGGCTGCAGTGTGACTCCAACCACTCCACCCTATGGTCTGAATCCATACGAGGCTACTAGGTTGCTACCTTGCTATGCCGGCTAGTCAGAAGTGTACCCTGTGTTTTGGTAGGGTTGCTATGGTAACATAGGCACGTTGTTTAGGGAATTATGGAATAGATAACCTACACAACTTGAAGACGCACTGCCCGAAATTAATTTATTCATCTTTCTGGAGGAAAGTGGAAAACACAAGTATTCCAATGGTATTACGAAAGTAACTGTATTCTGAATACCATGTTTTAAAATAGTAACTGTAACTGAATACATCAGTATTCTAAATACATGTATTTACTCCCCAACACTGCCCTTAGCGATGTGTAAGATCTTAATTCTTATCTGGATGAAGTCCAAGTGGTAACATTGACATTTACAGCAACCAGACACAAGAAGATAACACAAACTAGTGCCCCCTAGTGGTTGGCTGCAGTACAGGTTTTAAGTCCCGCCCCCTCCATGTAAATTGAAGCAACGAATGGACCTAAGATCATTTTATTCCAGGTGTTGATTTCTGATAATTCATTTAGTTCTTACCTTGATGTTTTATGTGCAATTTTATTTTAGGTGTAATGAATGAATGTGTGTAGATGAGTTACCAGGACTCTTATCCCCGCATTCTGAGTGCTCCTACTCTGGTTTCAAACATATGTAGCGTTTAGAAATAACTTAGTTATTTTAACTACACCCTCTTTAGATAAACATTAGAACTTATTTCTGGTTTATAATGAAAAGTGATAAACTGTCATTTAACCCTGATAATAGCTAATATTTATTGAAGGTATCTAGGTTCTTTGAAAAAGTACAGTGAATTGAAATACCTTATTAATAACGTGAAGCTGAGGCAGATAAAGATTGAACAATCATTTAATTTGAAAAACCTAAGAACACAGACAGATAAGACAGTTTGAAAGTTTGACGTGAACACAATTAATATTCTTAAACATGTTGAGGATGTTAAAGATGGTTAGTTGTGAGTTTTAACGGACCGTAGCATATGTTTTAATGACTAGGGAAGTTAGTTAATTTAGTTAACCTAGTTGTGACTTTAAGAGTCAATTTAGGGCTAATTTGAGTTTGGACTGGAATTTAGTTTGGCTTAATTTAGAGTGGAAGAATGAAGCTTTATCAAAGCAAACCTCTCGATCAGAAAGTGGTGTTCGCTCACTGAAAGGTGGACGCTCCTAGATCTGGCAGGCGTTGGTTTCTCCACGAGCTGAGGCTGGAGTCCCCAGACTCGGAGTGGTGGTCCTGGAAGGCGTGGCCGCCGAGGACCTCGCCGGACAGTCCGTGGATACGTCCCGGTCAGCAAGGGAGGCATTTCAGCAGCATGCTGAAGTCATTTCTGATCAGTCCCCGTGGTGAGGGAGAGACGAGAGGGAGAGACACAAGCAGGTCTCTCAAGGCCTTGTTCAAAGCTGATGAAGGTTCAGCTAAGATAGCAGCATAGCAGCTCCGACTGCTTTCAGGCTCAGACTGAAGCATAGACTCTATGAAGACTCGTTCGTACCGGAACTGAATAATATTTTTGAGACGAGTTATCTTAAATTCAACCAATCAGAAGATATTAAGTGTACTAATCAAAACTGAGTTAGTGACTTGTGAATGGCTCTGATTGGATAGGGGACTGTGGGGAGTTACCAACTCACATATGACTTCCGCCCGTTAAACACTCACATTATAATTGTAGAAATGCATGAAATTAGCAGAGAAGCATTATAACACTTTGAGTTTGTGAGAGGGCAAATGCCCTTGGAGCAGGAACACTACAGAGAATGTTCTGTAAACAAGAGATTACAGTTGGAACACCAGTCTGTGGTGTTAAAGAAGAGACTTCTTTACAGAGTGTGTTTTATTAGACCAGCTAGTGTCCAGTTAAGGTCATCTGGGAGATGGACACCTGAAAGTGGACAGTAGGACACCTGTAGGGATCTTGATTCAGGTTAAACATAATCCAAGAGTGATTGTATTCCAAGTTATTGGGAAAAAGATGGATTATTGTTGTGATGGTCAACAGAGGTCAAAGGTCAGAGGATATAGCCTATTTGGTGAGGCTACACATACAACATGTCTGTACTTGTAAATGGAATACTTGGGCTTTTTCTACAGCAGGAGCAGGAACAGACTCATTGTCCACCCCAGTATATTTTGATAATGATGCCAAAGGGCTATGTTGATGTAATTAATTCTGAAAATACCTGCAACTGTGTTGAATTTGCACTGAATTGTTTTTAACGTTTTTAAGATGTCCATACAGTGGAGGAAATCATTATTTGACCCCTTGCTGATTTTGTAAGTTTGTCCAATGACAAAGAATGAAAAGTCTCAGAACAGAATCATTTTAATGGTAGGTTTATTTTAACAGTGGCAGATAGCACATCAAAAGGAAAATCGAAAAAATAACTTTAAATAAAAGATAGAAACTCATTTGCATTGTGCATTCACATTGGACTTGTGAGTCTGATATTTCATCCTCATACCGTCTAAAAAGCTTCCAACTTTTGGGTTTGATTAAGTATATTTTAATGTAGTCGTACTGTAAGCCCTCGTCTGGCCAGTCTTTATGAAGACGAATCTGCATTAGAACAGTAAAATAAATCAACTGGAAGGAATTTAATAGACCTAACCTTTTTAAAGATAAATGTGTAGAAAACGATTAGGGCGATGTTGCTATAGCAATTTTTCAAAACTGTATGAATAAAACAAACATGCACATTCACACTCCAGTGCACTTGATTACATAAGCACAACATTTAAAAGGCTTGTGCTTTCTCTGTCTGACTTTCTCTTCTTCTATTACTTTCTCTGAGCTCAGTTTGCACCACACTGCTCACATTCTTCTTTTCTGCTTCTGGGATGACATAATAAATCAATATTTCTTCGTTCCAAATTTGATGTTATTGTGCTTTCTATAAGCTCGGCGGTTTTAGACTGATTACATTTAGAGAGCAAAAGTTCTTGGAGGCAGATGCGGGCAAATCCCACAAATGGCTTAATTCATCCGGAAGCACTTCAGGTCACGTAGCCAGTGTCCGATTGGTTGACAGGAACGTGTAGAGGACCTATGTCTGCTGTAATGGTGCATTCAAGTGCTGATAAAATGTCAACGCAAATCTGATCAAATGAACCCTTTAATTAGCAGGTTAACCACCTAGTAGAGCTGTGTTGTTTTTGGCCACTTTGGTTTCAGTCTTTTGGACTAAAATGCTGATTAGTTTTAGTCACATGTTAGTCGTGTCTATATGTGATAGTTTGAGTCAACGAAAACTCAAACGATTTTAGTCTAGTTTTAGTCAAGAAGAGTATTAATCCTTTAACAAAGTACTTTAGGTCAATAAGTTGGAACTTAGAATCACTCACGTCAATCAATTCAAAAGTCCCATAGGCCGTTTTGGCGTTAAACAGGAAAAGTAGCAAAAAACATCCAAATTGTAAAAACTACAATAATCAAAGTATTCAATCAGCACTTTAAGTATTGGTCTAACATTCGTCCATAACAATAACAAAGACACGTGCTATTTAATGAATAAAATGACTAATTAAGACTTAATGCTCGTTAGCTTAGCATTAGCTCATTAGCGCTTTGAATGGCTGAACGTAGCACTGCATTCTTAGTAAAACAAAAGAAACAAACAAAGCAAACGACTGACCGTGGAGTTGATTACATCAGGACACAATATGGAACCAATCAGCAGGGTTGTCACAAGCTGTCAAGAAGAACTCTTTGAATAAATATCCATTTGATGAGAGAGCAGGCCGACAGAGACAAGCAGAGTAATCGCTCTGGAACTAATGGAAAGGTTTAACCCCACGGCGCCACAATAAGGGGATGCTCAGAAGTGGAGATTTCACCCAAATACCGGTACTGTCCCACAACTCCACACACTGACGTTTTAGTCTTCTCATAGACGGCTCGTCTCATTTCAGTCATCAAAGTCGTCAGCGTCTCGTTAACGTTGTGAAAATAAAAGTGCACACTGCTATCATTTATGTTATTGAAGAATGCATTAAACTTATGTGGAAAAAACAAACTATAGAATAAGAAAATGTTTTTAAAAATAAAATAGTAAAACATTATTACCTTACATAATTATTATTTTAATATTAAGGCTTATTTATTAATTTAACATTTTTAATAACATATGTTATAACCCATATTGCCCCAAGTTGGAAAAAAAAAAAGATTTCATTGCATTTTTCTTTCTATGGTCATTAAAGGAGTTGTTGTGGTGAAGGAAGTGAGATTTTTTCCAAACAGTATTTAGTTTAAGATTCCTAAATTTGATGCGATTATTGTAACAAAAAGATAAAAATTCATGCGAGAGTCCGCGGGCCGGGGGATGGTGTGAGTGAGGTGGTGTTGGGGATGCACGCACAAAGGTCTGTGGCTGTCGGAGGGTGGTGGTGGTTGGTTGATTGCACTCACCTGCACACAGCAACCTGGAGCGCCACCAATTCGCGGTTGATTTTATGAAATATTGACAGCTTGGGTGGTACGCGTCGCCGCTTTGCTGAAGTAGCTCAACTTCCTGAGGTGTGGCGCCAATTCGCTGTGGATTTTATGAAATAGCGGACACAGTAAATGGCTCAAGGGTCATAAATTGGAGGGCCCACCGGCCGCCTATTATATGCTCTAGATCTTCACCATTCATACTACTGCAGATTCAAAAGTAAATGAAAATAATTCTAAAAGCACGAGACAAAATACTAAAACTGGTCAACAGATATTAACAATGACTTCTAACATGACAAAAGACTCGACAAAAAACAAAAATACTAACCAAAATGTTTTACTGACCTCTAAAAATGAAAGAAACTTTACAAATTTTAAATTCTCTTTTAAGATTACGACAGGTTTTAATGAGACTTATGAACAAACACTTGTTATTAAAAGTTCGGGTTACTGAAGACTCTTTTAATTGAGATGCTCAAACAAAATACAACCATGGCAATTATTTTAGGCCTTCTAGGTTAAAAACGTTGGTGACTCATCCAGATCTGCAGGGAAATGATAGATCAAACACCAAACTCTTGGAAAAATTCTCCAACCTAACTTTTATTTTTACCAACTCCATTCCAATCATGAGATGAGATGATATAAACTTTATTGATCCCTCGGGATGGATCCCTCGGGGAAATTCAGAAGTTGTTGCATGTTGCATTAACTGCACATAGAAGAGGGAAATCAAAACTTTTGTGCGTACTTTTTGTAACCCTAAATGAATAATGACAACTAACTTCAGAAATAAATTAGTTCATAATGTTCTACTTTATTTATTTTTCATCAGAAAATCTAACTAATAATTGATATGAAAAAAAACCCTAATATTATATCGTTACAACAAATTGTGAGAAGTTGTTCTTACAGTGGTCCAGAACGTTTTTCCATCTCACCGGTTTCTCCTCTTCAAAATTGGCTTATGCAAGGTCCAGAGTGTGCACATTTTTCGTAACGTTTTCTTTAATAAGTCAAATAGTTTGTGTAAAAATGGACAACTTCCAGGCCTGTTTTTTGTGTAAGCTAATTTTATAAATGAGTCCCCAGGTCCTGAAATCAGCCGTCTCTCATTGACTCCAGTTTTGGTCATAATTAAGGTATGAACATATTTCTGTCTTAGCACAACTTTAGTTTGTTTTATCTTCCATTGTAAAACTAGGTTTATTGTGGCCTTTGTCATTGTGTTTTGGATTTTATATTTCATTGAACCTTCTGGTGACTGAATGTTCGTCCAAGCAGAAGTTTTAAACGTTAGTCAGTTAAAACTTAGAGAAGATTCAGCCGTGATAGAAGAGATGTTTCTTGCTTGTTATTTTCTGACTCCACCAGCTGGAGGTGGTGTCTCTAACTTGGGGAAGGTTCAGTGTCTGACTCAGTTACGCCTAAACATTACAGGATACGCTGCAGATCAAATGCAGATGGGGAAAATGAATTTGACCAGCTTTTTACTATCAGTTTGGTTTGTGCTTGTCTGAGCTTTCAGGGAATCTCTTCTATCTCACATTGCCTTAATGTGCTTTAGTGGTTATTGACTGTATTTTTGTTCAGATATGTGTTTTGATAGTAGCTCAAAGCACTTTAAATAATCTCATAAATGCACACTGCACATATAAGCAGCTGAAATGTAAAGAGCTGTGAAGTTATGGTTGGACACATCATAATTCCTCTCATTTCTTATTCCTCATCTCTCTGCAAAGCATTTTTCTTGTTTATCAATTTTTTTTCTGTAATTTGTACATTTTCCTGTGTAAAAACCCCCTTTGCACAGTTGATAATTTATTCCAAATTAACATCATTTATTTAGTAAAGAAACACATTTTTATAGTAGAATCAATTATTTTTCATGTCTTTTTTTTTTTATGACTATTGTTATGCACCGTATTAAAGTGTGCCAAGCAGCCATTAGGATGACACTGTATGCTAATGATTGTGATGAGTGAGAGGGGAAGAAACGGGCGCTTTCTGGCAGCTGTAAAGGAGAGAATTGGATTCTTTGATGTAGAATTTGAGTATTTTAATTTTAGAAACTTCTCAGATAAACAAAACTAAACACATTGAGGGAAAAAAAACACTGAATTCCCAAAAGTCTAATCTGACCCCCTGTAGCACCTCGGGCGTCGTATCGCTCACTCATTGTATTTTTAGCTTTCTTAGAGTTTTTCTCTCCTTCGTACTTGAGAATAATCTGTGAAATTGAGGAGTTGTGGACGCCTCCTACTCGCACCTACAGGTGCTGAGTGTCTCTTTGACACTCAGTGAGATTGGCAGAGGACGGTGGGCAGCGTGCCCAGCCATTAGCTTATTGGACAGCCCGGTCCACACAGCGCCGTGTGTCAGAGTGCGAGCAGGAGTTTGTTCTGCCTGATTGTGCGGAGTGCTGTGGATTTGGTGCAGAAATCTTTTTATAAGGAAACTCTGAATGCAGCACTATGTTTATTTACAGACTCGGTATGCATCTTGACAAACGGTCACTTGAAGAAACCTAAAGTTCATGCAAAACATTTCCTAGAAGGTGTCTTAAAAATGTTTTCTATCCTTTTGAAAAGTAAAAATCACGTGAGTCATCGAAGCTCGCATAGTAAGCTGCAATAGGTAACTGTCAATCAGCTGTCTAAAGCAAAGAAAGGAAAAAGAAGTGTTGTGTTTTGGCAGCTGAGAACCTGACAAAGCAGATGGGCACTGATAAACAGAGCAGAGCCTGAAGACAGGCTGACAGAGAAAGAGATTTAAGCTCCGAGAGTTCAAGGAAAAGTTGATCGTCTATCTTTTTCAGAGTAACAGCGCCTCAGACGTTACATTTAATGGATGAAAACTGGTCTTGAACTCAGAAGGAGAAAACAAATTCAGCATGTGTGTGTCCTGTTTTTAACTATCGTGAATAGGGACGAGTACAGAATTTGGTACTTTTTAAAGCACCAATCGAATTCCGTGTACTGAGGATGGATTCACGTGATATGAAACGGTGCCTTGATCCAGTACCTGTCCTTCATTAATGAGAACTTGTGAGATTGCCAAGATACCAGACAGCATCACATGTGTTAGAGCCTAATGATGTCAGTCGCTGTGAGCGAGCCGTACACAGAGCAACATGCAGCACGGCGGAGAGGAACTCTAAAGTTTGGCTCCACTTCACTGAATGCGATGGGAGTACGCTCGCTGCAACCTGTGACACGGAGTACAGAGCCAGCGGCAGGAACATGTCTACTCTCAGGTGGCAAAAGAGAGACCAGATGCCTGCTGGCCAGCGTGGCCAAAAACGATCTTTGTGTTCAAGCCGCTTCCCTCCTTCAGAGCGAGTTTCCTCCGCAGAAGAGGATACAGTCGGTGTAGAGCGAGCTCCGCTCCTGCCTCGGAAAGTTGACATGTTAGTTTTCTTGAAAAAGAACAGCAAAAGGAATGAAGGTAGACTGATGTTTGCTTCAGTTTCATTTGCAGTTTATAAAACTACAAGAACCATCACACAAATCGTCCAGAGAGGAAAGGAGAGAGTGGAGCTGGCTTTTAGTTTTTGCATCATTTAGAATGAGATAACACTGAGCCGCTGGTTAAAGGTTTTCATATTGAAGAATTTTGTTAGGGTTTAGTTAGTGATAAGTACCGGTACCCATCCCTAGTCATGCACCAGGGTTTATTTCTGCCTGGAAAGGTTTGTGGTTTGTCTGAGATGTAATTCATTATTTTTAATAACTCCTTAACAAATAATGTGGACAAAAGTTTTGACTTGTTTTTTAAATCGCTGCTGTAACACTTAATTTCCCTCAAGGGATTATAAAATGAATAAATCTTATTCTAGACATTTAAAACCTTTCTAATATAAGTTATTTCTTTTAATTAGCAGAACAGACTCGTATTATTTCTGTCCTCCTGGCAGAGTGTCCAGGTTTCAGCTGTGAGGGTAAAAGAAGCAGCAACGTGTTGAAGGATCTGGTTGATCTCATTAGTACGAGTTCTGTCACTGAATGCATATTTAAAGTTGTTTTATTTGGATATTAAAGGGATCCCCGACTGAACAGACAGGTTGCTCTAAATATGTAGCAAAGTATCTTCAAGAAATGAAAAAATAGTTAAAACACCACAAATTATTTGTTTATTTACATCATTTTAACATTTTTAGCACTATTTTTGTTGACTGGGCGCAGCCATGTTTTTGGGCGCCCAAGGCATTATGGGAGTATTACGTATAGAAGTTGCAGCCGTCAGCTCACGTAGCATAGTTTATGATGCAGAGAAGAACTACAACGCCAAACTGTGCAGTTTTTGGTTGTGATTTCCCGTCGAAATGCAGCAGAGGAACATATCTCAGTATATCCACAACTTTCCTCACGAGAAGAAAAGGAGAAAACCACGGGACGATGGTGAGCTTCCTAAAGACGACAGCTGCTCTCGCTACAGGCTTTCATGGAGGATAACTGTAGGGCTGCAACTAACGATTATTTTTTCGATTAATCGGTTTTTGTTAACATTATTTAGCTATTACTTTAACCTATACAAGTAATAAAGAATACATTTAATTAGGAACAAGGAAAACACAAAAGAATTGTGCAGTTGACTGCAATCTATTTTATTTCACCTGAACACAATCAGCAGTTTAAAATGAGCTAAGCGGTGCAAAACGTTGGTCCAGAATGATTGTTTTTTCATCAAAATCTAAGAGGTAGATTCCATTCCGTGTCTTGTCCCCATGTAGTTGTCCATCGTTGCTTCTTTTTTGCATAAGAAACAAAAAAAAAGACTGGAAAAAAGTACACATAAAAAAATAAAGCAGCACACACACTACAACACATAAATCAATATTATATTGAATTAATTAACAATACAGTGGTCCTTCATTTATTTTGGGGGTTACGCTCTACAAAATAACCCGCAACAGGAGAAATTCTGAAAAAACGTCTCTTTTTTTTACTATTAAAAGTCTGTTTTACTATCTAAGGCTGTAAAACGCCTCACAACACATTTGTCTCTTAAACAGTATTACACATTAACTATGCCGCGTTTTCACCTGGACACAGCTCACCTACGTCTTTTTCCACGGAGTTGTCCTTTTTTGAGTGAGGAACAGAGTTATGGGTTTGTGCCGTTTTCCTCTTGACGAGAACATTCTTATAAGCAGACGTGCTAAATTTGGCGAGCGCAGGATCCACGAAACACAAAGTCACGATGTGATGTGAGTACGGTGAGGGACCACTGGAATGTAGCTTGTTCTTTATCTGTTTCTTACCGTCTTCCTCTGCTCTGCATCAGCCCCGACATGTTTTAGATGTTCACTTAGGGACGTCGTGCTTCCGTGCCATGCCTGATGGTTTTTGCATATTTTGCAGGTCATCCGTCTTTTCACGGCGTCTAGAGTGAAGTGCTCCCATGCTCTTGTCCGGGTTTTCTCTTCACTTTTGTCGCTTCTATTTTTCTTCGTTTTGCCTTTTTATTCTGCGGCGCCGCCATCTCTCACAGTGTGAGGGGAGCAAGAAGCACGTCGGTAACGTGTTACATCATGAAAAACGAGGGCACCATTTCTTCTTCTACTGCTCCACTGGTAGATCGGTGGCTCATTACTGCCACACACTGGCGGCAAATTTAACAGATTGTAACCGAAGTCAGATTGTGTTAAAAAATAGACTTTTTATACTAAAATGTGATTATTAAACAACTAATCGATGACTAAAAAAGTTGTTAACTATTTTAATAATCGATTATAATCGATTAAATCGATTAGTTGTTTCAGCTCTAGATAACTGTAAACAACACGCTTCCCGATCATGGTGGTTGTGGATGATGACCCATCAGACACAGTTTAAAAATTGGAGGAGACGACAGCGGATCAGTGGAATCAAAGTAAGCGATCTATAACTGTCTGTTAGCTTTCTGCCGAGGGTGCTAAGCTAACCCGGCTAGCAGTTAGCAGCTGCTGCTCCATCACCTTCTGACTTAAAAAGACTTCAAACTGTGGCGGTGATTTGTTTTATGGAAGCGACGTTCACTGAAGGGCTTTTTATTTGTGTTTTATGTTGAATGAGTTGTTTCATAGTTAGCTGAAGACAGATCAACACTGTTCTGACTGGTCGTGTTAAAGCAGCTGCACCGTAGAGTAACACTGACTGTAAACATGACTGAACTGGAAAAACCCAGTCTCTGATCGTTTCCCCGTGGTTATGATTTGGATATATTTATTTTCTGAAGATCGCTGGCCGTTGCCGTTCTGTCCGTCTGTCACGGTGTGAGGAAATAGATCGCCGCTGCTGTTGGAGGAGGAGGAGGAAAAAGAGAAAAAAACATGGGTAGCTTCTTGCAGCTGGGATGAGTTTGTGTCTAACATTTTAAAACAGCATTATTATTTTTACGTGGGCTTTGACTTCAACTGTTGTTAATAAATTAGAATTGCTGTAATAAATGTAGCTGCGTGAACAAGCGATGCAACCAGACATAGAGATGCAACCATTTGACGTCACTCCCAGAATTCTTTGGGAAGTAAAAAACAATGGCTGCCTCCTGCTAAATCCTTTTTCTTTAATTATTACTTTAAGGGAAAACATTTGGCTTGTTTTTCTGCCACATGTTGACTTAGGACAGCAAAGTGAATGTTTTAGGGCAAACTTGACTCATCAGTCGGGGTTCCCTTTAAGAAAAAAAAGCTCAAATTGATAATGAACATGAAGTCAACACAGAGGCTCTTTACAGTTAAATGCAGCTCTGAACAGTAAGAAAATACTAAATCTGAAGGAATGGCAGCAGAAGAAGAGTTTACAGGAAGTCTTCAACTAAGATACCCTGGTATATCGTATTACCCTCCATCTTTTTGTTCTCTGGTTTATCACTTTAGATTTATTATCTGTTTATTCTAACCTCACACCAGCGCTGCCCTCTTCTTCTGTTTTGCTCTGTCATCACTCCACATCAATAAAAAAGTTCTTCATGTTCAGTGAAAGCAGCATAGGCCACTTTTTTCTTTCTTCCTTTGCCTGTCAAGAATTTCCTCAGTGTATACTTTGACTTACTTTTTCCTGACGCAGTCTCCTGTTGTCGCTCCTTTTTTTTTTTAGAGCAAGAAGAAAAAAACCTTCCCCCCTGTCTCTTCTTCTTTCTTCTTGATCGGTTTCACTCTCTCGGCTTCCACTGCACATCCCTGTTTCTCTCTCCTGCTTGTTTTCTTTGTGCGTTTGTCTTTCTGTTGGTTGTGTTTCCTCTCCCTCTCCGGAGGGATGGAACTTTTTGAAGTTCTCACGGAGGAGAAGTGCCTTCAGCCCTAATACACTTCATCCTGGTTATTGATGCTTACAGCATGGTCTGCAATTGTCTGCAACAGTGCTGTCAACTTTATACACACACACACACACACACACACACACACACACACACACACACACACACACACTGTCTCAGCGCTGGGATTCTCATCCTATCCTGACTGGGACCAGTTCTATAACCACCTGTGGCTCATGAACATGCATAATTTATATTTTATTCTTGACTTTTTAGAATACAGAATAGGTATTTTTAACAAATAAATACTAATAACATGAAGTGTTATGCTGTTTCAGCATTTTTCAGTAAGTTTGTGCAAGAATTACACATTTTTAAAGATAATTTTTGAATCATTTTGATTCCAATTGAAGGCGTACGAATCATGAAAACAACACTTGAGTCTCTCGAAAAAGAAAAATTTTATTGACTTTCGTCAAATCTGCAAACATGCGGAGCCCCATCAGGGATCAGGTAAATCTGAGTTTATACTTCAGTTTCAGAAACCGTGCACACGGATTTGGACATTGGCTGCAGGTTTGACCAAGTTGGACAGGTTTTCATAGAATCACATTTCCTGTATCGACATGATCAAACCAAAATGTTGTTTAAACCCAAACTGTGTCTCAGTCCCACCGTAGTCAGCTAATCACCCTACACCGGGTTAGTCAGCTAAATATGACAAAGATCAGCGTGCATGACCTGGTCCTCAGTATGAGGGTAGGAGGCGTGGTCTGTGCCCCCTACCCCGGACCGATTTCTGGACCACGCATGCAGAGCGAGCAGTAAACCTGGATCGAGGACCGGGTCTGGAAAGAACCGGCTCTGGGTCCGTATCCGGACAGCGGTCTGCCTGGTAGTGACCTCTACCCTACATGATCGTTTTAATCAGATGTTGTCACCTTCATGTGGAGCAAACCACAGAGGTTCTAATGATCAGCCTGCTGAGAGGAGTGTCTAGGGACCATCTTCAAACATCCTGCTACAAAAACCTTAAATGAATCCATTCTGACTGATCCTGTGGTCACGGGTAGATCAGGTGCCTCTTGTAGAATAAGCAGCAGCACTTTGATGAAAAACTGTTAATCATTTTTGGGTATGTATAAGAATATGATAGGTGTCCAAACTTGGTCCTCGAGGGCCACCGTCCTGCATGTTTTAGTTATTTCTCTGCATCAACACACCTGATTCAGTGGCTGAATCACCTGTTCTGAAAATCATCAAGCTCTGCAGAGGGCCTTAAATCACCCACTGACTCATCAGGTGAAGCAGACAAACCTAATGGCCAGTTCACATGGGAGGATTTTCAAAATGTCGGCCAATTTCAAATCATAAGAGACCACACGTAGCAATAAAACATCAATCTGTCTGCTCGTATACTGTAGTGTGAGGTCTGCTGTCACCCGGAACAGACGGCACATTACACAGGTCCCAGGTCAGACGTGAAGTCCTGCAGAAATTCTCAAGATCAAACGTGTCTTCAGAGTAAACAAACATGTGACAGCTTTTATTTTATTTTGAACAATACACTTGTGACAGTTTTGTTGCCAGATATAACAAAGATTACAAACAAGTTTTGATTTTGGGTTCTCCTCACACCGTGCAGCTTGTGTCTGACACCTCGCTCTCTGATTGGCTACATGCCACATTCCACAGGCTGATCCTTGGGGGGACAACACACATGCTGTGCTATTGGGTAAAGACAGTCCAACATGCTAGATTTACCTGATGTGTGATTGGAGCGGGACAAAGGCCCTTCCTAGACCAGAGCACTCACACCGGGTTAGGGTTAGGTCATCAGGGGTGTCCGTGAGATTACT
>SSNR01000658.1:48851-68851 GCA_006937965.1 Callopanchax toddi | reverse complement strand
CTGTTAACTCCAAATCTCATGTGTCTGTTTGTCTGGGGGTCTCGGCTTTATTAAAAAAGTTTATTAAAATTAAGTTTGGTATAAAGCTAATCAACAGCTCTAGCATCACATCAGGAAGGCATAAACATCTATTACATGGTTATTTATAAAAATAACTGTCATGAAAATTAAAATACCATCTGGGTCTTCTGTCTGAGGACTCTGTCAGAGGAGTTCTCCGTTTTCTCTCACTCCCTAATGGATGGATGGATGGATGAAACCCCCGAGTTGGGAGCGTGCTGACATCACACGTCTGGAGTATCGTCCTCAAATGGAGCTCACTGTTTGAGTCTGCAGCTGCAGGACTCCTATGGGGTTTGGTAGAATATCACAATTACATTTTCATTGTCAGCCAACTCCATCTCCATTCAGAGGGCAAGGCAGCGGTAATCGGACTCTGCTGCAGTAACGTCTGTCATGGGAGCTTCATGAGTCAGTCCTAATTAAACAGGCGGCTCGTTTTGCATGAAGGGAAGCAGTTCATATTGTACTTTCTGAATAAGTCTGCGTTTAAAAGATATTCTTTTATTTTACACATCTCTGAGGGTTTTTTTGTTGTTGTTCTTTTTTTAACATGGAGGTAGAAGATGTGCATCCTTGGAGATTGTGAAGAGGTGAGCAGGAACTGGAGACAAAAGGAGTGTTGGTTGGTTTTCTTTTCCAGTTTCATTTCCCTGGTTGAATAACAGAAAAATGAGAGAAACACTCCAAAGGAAATTAATTCATCCTGAGCTTTGATTCTGAGAACCTGAGGTTGTTTTTGGGATTGAAAATAACCTTTTTGGTTGTTGGTTTTTTTGTTGGTGACTGTGAAGATTCAGCAGTAAGTGGTGATAAAGTATTTGCCAGTCTGGCATTATTTTCATTTAAGGTTTTATTTTCAACCTTTCTCTGATCTGGGATCAGTCACGTTACAAAACCAACTGAAAGCTCAACTTTGTTCAAAGTAACCTGTTAACTCCCACTACGAAGCATTTTTAGAGCCATTTTTAGATCCAGTTTTAAGAGATAGAGAGTTTATTGTCAATTTCTTCACATGTGCTAGACATGCAAAGAAGTTGAGATTACGTTTCTCACAGTCCCATGCTCAGACAAGATACAAGAAGACCTGACAAAACAAGAACACATCCTAACAACTAAATCAGAGTAGATAAAGTGCAAGTGGCTTAAAGAAAAAAACATACTATATCTGATACTAAAAGAATAAAAAGAAAACAGATATAAGAGATGTGGATGAAATGCTTTTCAAGTATTTACAATTTTTGTGCAGACATTTCACTCATAATGATAATGATAGCAGCAGTAGCATTTGTATACTGTGCACAATTTTTTTAGAGTGCTGTATAAGTGAAAATGCTTGACATTTAGATTCAGATTCATTTATTACAAGTTGGTGGAATTTGTTTCCAGTACAGCAAAACACGCTCACAACTAACTAAAGTGCACTTTTGGGGTATTTAACCCTTTAAGGCTCTGTTCAAACATTTTGGTAATAGAGCACCAGTTTACCAAAGCATACAGGCAATTAACTTAAATGATATAATACAAAACTAATGAATGAAAAAACTTTTTTTTTAAAGGGGGTTGGGTAAATACATAAAGTTATAGAAAAATTACCTCAAATGATCATTAGTTATTATTAATATTTTATTACATTGGCCTGAATGAATACAAATACCACGAATTTCAAATTGTCAGGTTTTTTATTTTTAAGGGTTAAAATAAGCACCAAAACCAGCTTTAATTAGTTTATTTTTTCATTTAACGTCCACATGACTTTCTTACAAATTAAAGTTTATTAATAAAGTTGTTTTGTTCTGAGGTCTTCAGATGGCATCACCAGATTGAAGACTTAAACTCACAGAGTTGTTGAATGGTGGTCATCAGTTGGCATCAGGTGGCGCTACTGAGTATTCGAAGCCTTCGGTGTTCCAGGACACTTCTTCTGGTCGTCACTGACATCCAGACCAAGACATCAAAGAATTAGGGCTGGGCGATATGGCCTAAAAATAAAATCTCCGATTTTTTTCTTTTTAATTCGAATTACGAATTTTTTCCGATTTCCCCCCTACACATACAAACGGCAGATGCGGAAAAAACGGACGGAATCACGGCAATTCACAAACAAAATGGAATTCAGTATAAAACGTGGAATCTCACGGAATTCTCTCATATCTGCAAATTAGTAAAGAAAATAATATTTTCCGAAGTGTTTCGGCCACCGTACCTGCGCACGCAGAGCGCAGTCTCCGCTCCACACAGAGGAAAAAAAGAACGGTCCGCTTGGACAAAGTCTCACTGAAACACCTCCAGAAAATTCAACACCGTGAAGTTTAGAGCAAAGCTCAGGGCAGAACAATATCCAGATGACCTTTATGAATCTGAAGAATGACTTCTCTTTAAGTTTAGTCGACAGACAATGGACTGGCAGCGTAATGTGATGAGCTCCGAGTCAGAGTCACGTCTGAAAACAGGCAGCAGCGTGGAGCCGGTCGAACCGTATACGGAACATTCAGCTGAATTAATAGAAACGAGCCGTGAGGTTACTGGAATTTGGGAAAAGATGAAACAGATTTTATAGAGCCCTATATGTGCAAAGCGACTGCTTCGGTGATTGTTTTTGCTGTTGTTGTTGTCGCTAGCAATAATGCTATGTGGAACTAGCTCTACGGAAGCTCCGGGGAGCCAAAAATATGCCATTACACAAAAACTCGATTTACTTGTTTTTTAAATCGCCCGCAACCAAAAATTCAAATTAATTCATTCAATCGATTTATCGCCCAGGCCTACAAAGAATGAATGAAAAAATGTGTTTTGATGTGGCAACAGTTATTAGATTTAAAGAGGAGAGACTAGTGAAACAGGGACTTAAAGCCATCCTCAGTATCCAGGTAAACAAACGAGGTCTCCTAGCTAGTTTACAGAAACACGTCTCGGTTAACTCACCCCTCCTGTCGGGTAAAATCCATACGCCAGCCTCCCGCCGACATGGGACCACGTTTTGCGACGATAACAAAGCAGAGTCTAACTCCAGCCACAGAAACGTTCCCCCAGCTTTTCCTCTTTTCACCTCCAAACGTTTTTAGTTTTCTGCTAGCTGAAAAGGTGTTTTTGGGGGGACTCTGGTATTTTTATCTTTAAAATGGAATCACCCGCCGGCTCTCTGTCCTACTTCTACTTTCACTTTCACTTCCGGGATGTTCTGCCCCAAAATGTGTCCGGGCGGATTAATGCCAATCCAAGCAGTGAGGAAATGCGGCAGACAGACAGCTGGATTGTCCAATCCTATCGTTCGGTCCGAACGATAGGATTGGCTGAAGTTTTTAGAGAACTGCAGGACAACTACTTTATTGATTTCTTTCATTTTTAAAAAATATCCACAATATATTTATGGCTATACTATATTAGAATGTTTTTAAGAGGCTTTAAAAAAACGTTAAAAGCTACATTGTTTACCTGGCTACTGAGTATGGCTTTAATAAACTAGGTGGGGAAATTACAAACAAATCCCAAAATTAATGAGGTTTTTGGAAAACAACCAAATGTTGAATACTATAAAATCAGGAAAGCTAAAAAATGGAACAAAAAAACCCAAAGACCCTTAACATCATGACAAAGTAAACAGATTCTGTTACCTGACTCGTCCCATCCAGGGATGTTCTGCTCAAGATTTCTTTGTATTAAATCTATAAAAATCAATAAGCTGTCTTCCTGTCTCCCCTATTACTTCTGCCACAACACTTTTCTCTTGAACTCCTTCCAAACTCGCTTGTTTTGTCATTTTTATGAAAGTGAGTAAATGGCCAGTCACGATCAAGATATATTAGAGCTCAAAACAATCAAATATCAATTATAACAGAAAGCACCAAATGTGTCTCAAACCTACAGAAACGTTGAAAGTTTTTCACTCCCTCTCCCCAAAACTCATAAATATTCTAATCCTAATCATATAGAAATGCTTCACGTGCATCCATAAGCACATGTTGGTTTCATGCCTGCTCTTCTATAGCCAGAGGACACACCCTGGACTTGGTCATCACATATGTCCTGTCCACCGGTGTGTCCTCTGTCGTGGATTTAGCGATCTCTGATAATTTCTGTGTGTATTTTAACATCACCAGTATAATTCAGCGGGAGACCTCTGTGAGAACTGTAATGAAACGCCATCTAACCCCTGAAGTGGCTGCCGGTTTTCTGGAAGCTTTTAATAAGATCCCTCCTATTAACTCAACTGCCCCCTGTGATCTTATTTTCAATGATTTTAACAGTCGTCTTAAATCTACTCTGGACTTGCTTGCTCCATCAAAAATCAAAAAAGTACAGTCAAAACCTCCATCTCCATGGAGAAGTGAAAATCTGAAGCAGCTAAAGAGAACTTGCAGGGTGGCAGTGAGGAGATGGAGGAAAAACAAGAATACAATAAATAAGCAAATATATACCGAGCAGTTAAAATCATACAATAAAGCAGTTAGAGACTCCAGAAACAATGACTTTTCCAGAATCATCTCAGAAAACAGAAATAACTCTAAAACTCTATTTTCCAGAATTGCTAATATTTTAAATAATGACTCCAATTCTTCCAGAAAACCCCGTCTGACACTCTTTGTGAGGAGTTTGCAGCCCACTTCAGGGGGAAGGTAGACACCATCAGATGTAACATTTTATCCTCCCAATGTAACGTGGTTTTAGAAACATCTGAACATGTGTGTCTACCTGAGGAAACACTGGACAGCTTTGTCCTGGTTGGAGCTGAGAGTCTTGATAAAGTTTCCTCCTCAGTGAGGCCGACCACATGTGTTCTGGACCCGATTCCCACGAGGTTTTTTAAACAATTCTATGATTATTTTAAAAATGAGATGTTAACTCTGATGAATGGCTCCCTTCAGACAGGGGTATTTCCTGCTGCTTTTAAACGGGCAGTGGTGAGACCTCTGTTGAAGAAGAGCAATTCAGATTTTTTTTTTTTCCCCTCCCTCTGCTCCGTCACGTCACCACACACACAGGGCTTTGGGTCACGGGTACGTCATGGTGTGGAACACCATCTCTGCAGTCCTGTGGCAGCCTGTGGCCCAATATTATTGCACAATTTAAACACTTCCACCACAGACATTCTTACATTATGCATCTAGGGTCTTTGGAGGAATTACACCCAGTAATACCCGGGGGGAGGGAGGTCTAGCCGGCTAACCTCTCCTCTGGTGTCATTACCCATCTCAACGCATTTAGACACTTAGGATCCAGGGCGGGGGATGGCGGGCCGCCCCCCACTCTTTTTAAAAGCATCTTACTACAACACGCATCAACACCACATTGGAGCAGGTGGGGGGAGACTTGGGGTCTTCACACACCCCTGTTCTCTGCTCGCTGCCTGGGGCCTGGAGTGGAGCGGGCCGTCTGGTCGGGGTCTGCGGTGGGGGGCTGCTCGGCTGCGGCGGGGTGCGCGGTGGTCTGCTTATCCCCACTTCAGTAAGGGAGGGACCATCTTCTGATCTCAGGGCCGGCTTCACCCTCAGGGCGCTGGTCCCTGGTCCTGAACATAGAGAGTGCATGGGGAGCGAGAGTGGGTGTACAGCGTCTATTGTGTGTCTTGGTATGTTTGCAGGAATGTGTGTGTGCACGCATGAGGGAGGGAGAGTGATTGTGTCTGTGTGTGACTGTTTTTCTGTCAGGTTTGGCCCCCCCCCTCTCTCTCTGTGACATGCTAGACCCTCCTCGGCAGAGACTATCCTCCCTGGCGGCGCCTCGGCATTGGTGGTGCCTTTCTCCAGTGGCGTGCTGGGGTGTCTCGGGGTCTGGGGCTGGGTGCTGGGGGCGTCTGCCTGCTCTTCTTCCTGTGGCTGCCTGGTGGGATCTGGGCCCCCGGGGGTGGTCGGGCCTCTGCTGGGGCCGGTTCGCTCCTGGGTCTCGGGTCTCTGGTTCCGGCTAGATCTACCCTGGATGGCCGGCTGCAGGCGGTGCCTGTGAGCTCCTAGCCGCGGCCCCCCAGGGGCTCTAGCGCGGCGACTGCCGGGGGCCCACGTGGGGTGAGCCTCTGCGCCCTCTGGGGGAGAGTTTAGCGACTGCCCTGACGGCGATCTCCCTGGGGTGTCCGTGCCCTGGGTGACCTCTGGACGTCTGGGGCCTGGACCTCCTCCGTGTCCTCCGTGGGCCTTGGGGGCGGGTCTGTGGCTCCTCTAACTTATTATTGAATGTTTCAATAGAGAAACCTTACATAAACAAGCGCGCATATATACACACAGGTGATCACAAGGTGCTCACATAAAGACGACTCAGGTGTTTTCAGACACATTAACTGGGGCTGTGGTTGACACTGAACTCTCTTGAACTGGTGTATACGTATACATTTGAAGAATATCACAACTGTTGTGTATTCAGATGCTGTTTGTTGCTGTTGTATCTTTTCTTCCTGTTTTGTTTGTTTGTGCTTTATTTACAGGTCTAGAAGTGGATTCTTCACGTCTCTTGTTCTCTTCTTTTTCTGTTTACTTTCTCCCCCATCCCTCTTTCTGTACCCTTCCCTTCACTTTCAGGCTCCGTGTCCAATCAACCATAAAAACATTCTAATAAAGATTTTGGGGGTTATATTTAAACAAAAATCAGGAGGAGTTTTATAGCAGTGGCTGTAACCTCTCACCTTGTTTTTGGCACTCAGACATTATTCTGTTTGCTCCACAGCCGGACAGGACACGGGGTAAAAAAAAAAAAAGCAATTTAGATTTTAATGATTTAAACCACTTCCGACCNGCTGTCCAACTCGCCATTTTTAAGCAAAATTTTAGAAAAGCTTGTGTTGAGCCAATTCAACGATTTTATTAACACTAATAATGTCCTAGAGAAATTTCAGTCTGGTTTTAGAGTGAACCACAGCACCGAGACGGCCCTTCTGAAGATTTTAAATGATTTTAGAGTAAATTCTGACGCTCGGAGGGCGACAGTGTTGGTTCTGCTGGATCTAAGCGCTGCCTTCGATACCGTAGACCACACTGTTCTTTTAACCCGTCTAAAACAGATCGGCATCTCTGGTGCCGTTCATAGATGGGTCACTTCCTGTCTCACAGACAGGACTTTTATGGTCAGCATGGACACCTGTTTCTCCAGGGTCCATAGCATCACATGTGGTGTGCCCCAGGGTTCCATTTTAGGCCCGGTGCTTTTTAACATCTATATGCTCCCTCTGGGCAGCGTCATCAGGAGACACGGGGTGAATTTCCACAGTTATGCTGACGACACACAGTTGTACGTCTCCGTGTCTCCTGATGACACACAGCCAATGGATGCTCTTTTTAACTGTATTTTAGACATTAAATCCTGGATGGCAGAAAACTTTCTCCAGCTCAACCAGGGCAAAACTGAAGTTTTAGTCATTGGTTCTGAGGCCCAGAGAGAGAAACTTTTACCCAAATTACAATCACTGTGTTTTAATCCTTCTTCAAAAGTTAAGAATCTGGGCGTGATCTTTGACTCTGAGCTGACTTTTATCCCTCACATTAAAAACGTCACCAAAATAGGTTTTTATCATCTCAAAAACATCGCCAGAGTCCGCCCCATTCTCTCTCGGGCCAATACGGAGACGCTGATGCTTTTATCACCAGTAGAATCGATTACTGCAATGCCCTGCTTTCTGGTCTCTCCAAAAAGAGTACTTCAGGTCTACAACTTTTACAGAACTCAGCAGCCTGTGTCCTGACAGAGACCAGGAAGCGGGAGCACATCACTCCGGTTTTAAAATCACTGCATTGGCTCCCCGTATGTTCTAGGATCGATTTTAAGATCCTGTTAATGGTTTTTAAGTGTCTTAATGGTCTTGGCCCTTCTTATCTTTCTGAACTGCTTTTTCCATATGAACCCTCGCGGTCACTGCGCTCCTCTGGCAGCCGTCTCCTAGTCATCCCTAAAGTCAGGACACACCCCCACGGCGAAGCTTCTTTTAGTTATTATGGCCCTCGCCTCTGGAACGGACTGCCAGAGGACCTCAGGACCGCAGAGAACGTTCAGGTTTTTAAGAATAGACTCCAGACCCACCTTTTTAGATCAGCTTTTAACTGATTATTATTTATTTAGCTTTTTATTCACATTTTATTGGTCATTTTACTATTCCTATAAGTTCTCTTTATTTTATATGCTACGCATTTTAATCCTCCAGTGTTTCCTCTGTGGAGCCCTCTGCCTTGGGACCGGTGGTCGGCGGTGGCGGCTCGGGCGCTCCCCGGTAGGGCCCGGGCAGTGGCGGGGGTTGCCACCCTCCATACCCGGGTGCCCTCGGTTGGTGTGTTGGCTGCTGACCTGGTTCTACAGCTGACGAGGCAGAGGGCCCACTAGATGGTGTGTTTCTCATTACTGGAGCCATCTGAGCTCAACATAGTGTTTACTGTGGTTTTGATGTGTATGTGTGCCTGGGAATGGGTTGTGGACTGGGAGGGGAGAGTGTCATAATTGTTCTATGTGTGGGAAAGGGAGGGAATGTGGGTTGTATGGGTCATTTAAATCTGTCAAGCACTTTGTGTTGCTCGCTGGGGCATGAAAGGTGCTATAGAAATAAAGTTTGATTTGATTTGATATAGCATTTCAATTGTTTCAGATTTTCCACCAGAAGACGTGGAGATGTTGCTGTGCACCTCTGGCATTTCACTTCGTGCTAAATCTTTCTGTCTTGCGTCATCCACAAATTTCTATATTTTTCATTTTGTTGGCTGTGAAACAATAATTTACTTTGATGCATGAGCACAAAGACTGATCAAAGACTTTGGGTAGTAGTGTGGTTCTAGCCTCAAAATGAATATTAAATGCCATCGGAGCTTTAGATCGTGAGGGCTCCTCACCTTAGGGATGGGATGTTTTGGAACTGTTGATATGGATTTTTTTTCTTCTCCTCTTTTTACTCAAAACCTCTTTCCATAGGGAAGGAGTGCATACAGCCGAGGTGCATCAAACATAAGATCTGTGCAAGTTGTTGCATATTTCTTATTTTATTTAAAGCAGCTGCTTTCAATTTTGCAAAGTTTGAAAGAGGTTATTGACTGAAACTAACCATCTCCTCCCCTCCGTACACAGCTGGATGCTTGGTGAAGCGCGGTGGTGAAGATGGTGAGAAAACACCGAATGGGGCCACTGTCATGGGGCCGAGTCAAATGGATGAATGTAATGAGAACAGGGTTAGTCCTTCATCTGCTGCTGCTATCAACCTGCCTCGGCCAAGATACAGAAGGTAAAAACCATTCCCTCTCTGCACAATTTGTCTTTTTCCTCCATCTTTGTTCCCATTTTAGCTGAATCAAGTCTGCTAAAACTTTAGAGTTTGTTCATATATTATTGCTTTCTTGTTTAAGCCTTGTATCTTCATTTTTCATCATTTTTATGTCGTTACTTTCAAATCTATCTGTGGTTTTATAGATGACTTTTCATCATCGATGAGGTGGATTCCATTTTTGGAGATTAGCTTGACAGTGACAATGTTCAAAACACATTTCTTTATTTTTCTTATGCATCCTGTAAAATGTTTAAGGTATTGGAACAAATGCTGCTCCAACCACTTAGCTTCTTCCAGGTTTTCCAGCTTTGTAAGAACCAGGGCCGGATCTAGCCAGCCCCACTAAGGGGGGCAGGTAGAATATCAGGGGGGCTAGTCTGGACATGCTAAGAATGTTTTGGTCATCACACCCCCCCAATCCCTTAAATGCATCAAAAACTATGACATCATCATATCAGTTCCTCTATCCATAGATTTATGTTCATATCTGATCCCTACCCTCTGCATTTACCCGGGCTTGGGACGGAACCAGTAGGACACTGGCTGATGCCCTGTTGAGGCTGACCTCATCTGGTTAGGGTTGGTTTTGGTTTTGTTCTTTTTTGTGTTTTGTTTTTTTTTGTTATTTTTGTGGTTTTTGTTCTTTTTTGTGTTTTGTTTTTTTTTTTAGTTATTTTTGTGGTTTTTGTTCGTTTTTGTGTTTTGTTTTTTTTTTTAGTTATTTTTGTGGTTTTTGTTCTTTTTTGTGTTTTTTGTTCTTTTTTGTGTTTTTTGTTCTTTTTGTGTTTTTTGTTTTGTTTATTTGTTCTTTTTTGTTTTGTTTTGTGGTTATTTTTGTGTGTTTTGTTTTGTGGTTATTTTTGTGCGTTTTGTTATTTTTTGTGTTTTTTTGTTTTGTTTTTTAGTTTTTTGTTCTTTTTTGTGTTTTTTAGTTTTTTGGGTTTTTTTTGTGTTTTTTGTTCTTTTTGTGGTTTTTAGGTCGTTTTGTTTTTTTGTTCTTTTTGTGTTTTTTTTCGTTCTTTTTTGTGTTTCTTGTTCTTTTTTGTGTTCTTTATTGTGTTCTTTTTGTGGGTTTTTTTTGTGTTTTTTGTTTTTCTTTCTTTCTGTGTCATTCATCAGTAGCTACTTTGAATGAGGACAAACAGAAGAGAGTGCTCACTCTGACCATTTTTCACTGAAATATTTTTGAAATTTGTTATTTCTGCATGCAATCGCGTTTGGGGGGGGCAGTCATGGAATTTGGGGGGGCAATGCCCATGCCTACATCCGGCCTTGGTAAGAACTTTTCCTGTCCAGTACTCGTGTCATGGACGTTTGTACAAAACTGTGGAGAGAAATGAACAAAATGTTTGACCGCTTGGGCATTTAGACTGCAAAAATCAGCTGGTCATACATCAAATGTGGATGTTTATTTGGTAAAGTAGACATTTCAGTCACTCGTTTCAGTTTTTTCAAATATTTTAAATATGGTTCTATCTTTGGGTCTGTGTTGCAGAAGATCTACCTCTGTTGTTGACTTACCATCTTGTGAAAAGGGTATTCAGGATTGTCCATTATGTTCTTCATTTCAGTCAGGACTGTTCTGGAAGCTAACGCCTTCTCCACACATCTGATAAATATGGTGGCCTGTAGTTTTTAATCCCCCTGTAAGAAAAACGTTTGTACAAAAAAACAAAACCGGCAGAAAATTACCAGGACGCTTTTCGTACGAACATTTCTATTTATCCTAATACCGATTTTTAATTGGCAAAAAAGACAAACTGATGAAACCTGCAATAACTTGTAACAGAAAATGCTTATAGATTTTTATATTTTTAGCCCGTTCATACAGACATCATTTTGTGTGCAGAATCAACAGCATGTTTTTTATACAGTCAAACCGCAGAAAAGAGAAACACAAAAGTACATCTACAATACTAAATGTAATGTATAACAGTAAAGTTATTTAAGGTCAGATGGTATTTATCCAGGACAGACGAATGCTAACAGGCTAGTTGATTTTGTTGACATCTTGCTTCTCATCTAGTGAGCTTATTCAGTTTCAGATAAAAATTATGGAGCACCAACCTTTTAAAGCCATACTCAGTATCCAGGTAAACAAACGAGGTCTCCTAGCTATTTTACAGAAACACGTCTCGGTGAACTCACCCCTCCCGTCGGGTAAAACCCATACGCCAACCTCCCGCGGACATGGGACCACGGTTTGTAAAGGTGACAAAGCAGAGTCTAACTCCAGCTGTAGAAACGTTCCCCCAGCTTTTCCTCTTTTCACCTCCAAACGTTTTTAGTTTCCTGCTAGCTGAAAAGGTGTTTTTGGGGGGACTCTGGTATTTTTATCTTAAAATGGAATCACCCGCCGGCTCTCTGTCCTACTTCTACTTTCACTTTCACTTCCGGGATGTTCTGCCCCACAATGTGTCCAGGCAGATTAATGCCAATCCAAGCAGTGAGGAAATGCGGCAGACAGACAGCTGGATTGTCCAATCCTATCGTTCGGTCCTAACGATAGGATTGGTTGAAGTTTTTAGAGAACTGCGGGACAACTACTTTATTGATTTCTTTCGGGGGTTTTTTAATCTCCACAATATATTTATGGCTATACTATGTTGGAACGTTGTTAAGAGGCTTTAAAAAAAACGTTAAAAGCTACATTGTTTACCTGGATACTGAGTATGGCTTTTAACGCTTTTGAGAGTTTCATTAATGCAAACTAGTTTGAGGGGGAAGTGACTGAATAACAAACTAGCTCACATCAACAAAGCGATGCTACAGGATAAAGGTTTGACTTTCAAATGGGAAGTAAAACATCATCAAGAAAATAAAGAATTCCAGTTTGGGGAACTATAGAATGATTGAACTGTATTTTTGGCTAAATTTATGAGTGATAAAACTAACAGGCACTTATGTAAGTAAGTCTTTATTATATTTCCAGATATACTGTATATCACAAAGTGTTTTACAGGACAACATAAGTTAAAGCAGAATAAACAGGCAGATTTTTATGGAAAAAGAGAAAAAAAACAGGACACAGTAAATACGTGGGCAGATTTATAAAGCTGCTTTTTAAATGAAACCACTGAGTCCAGTGACAAAGGAGAAGAATTCCAGAGTCTTGGCTCCATGGAAGAAAAGGCGCCATCTCCTTTGGTTTTGGGACTGAGAACAGTTCTTGGTCAGAGGACCTCAAGGACCTGGTGGGAGGGTAAGGCTGTAGAAACTCACTAATGTAATGCTGGACTCTGTCCATGCAGGGTCTCCATGTCAGAACAAGGATCTTGAAGTGTACTCGATACTCTACCGGGAGCCAGTGCAGCTGCATTAGTAGTGGAGTTCTATGAGACAATTTTGAGACTTTTATCAGAAGCCTGGCAGCAGCATTTTGTTCAGTCTGGAAACAGTCTATGGAAGCTTTGGATACACAAGAGCAATACAGTAGTCCAAAGCCTCTTTCATATAAACAATACCGCCAATTTGCCACGAAGCTGAGGAGACTGGGAGCCTTTGGTCGTCCTAAAGTGGTCTGACTGTGCCGGTAATTTTTATGTGTTTATTTATTCAGCAGACCCTTTTACCCAAAGCAACGTACACAATTAACAATCACTCTATCAGGCATGTTGTGATCTGTGGGGGGAACCGGAGTACCCGGAGGAAACCCATGCATGCATGGAGAGAACATGCTAACTCCACACAGAAATGCCACAGGGATTCAAACCTGCGACCTTCTTGCTGCGAGGCGACAGTGCTAAACACTGCACCACCATGCAGACATGATGTGGAGGAGGAGGAGGCTAAAGCCTGGTGCCATTCCTGTTTTATTTCACTTGGAACAACTATTCTCTCAGTGAGCGAAGACTTAGTGTTTGTTAACGTACAGCTAGACCAGCGAACGCTGAAACTGAAGCAGTTAGATCCCATGATCACGACTGTATATATTTATCTCACTGCTTTTTGGATGATGGAAGCTCTGAGCTACCGCTGTTAGCTAAACACTTACCTTTAATCGTGAATAAAGCTGGTTATATACAGCTTAAAGCCCTTCACCTGTTTGCTCGCAGCTGTCTCTGTGTGTTTTTCAAAAATCCGGTGAACTGCAGTGATGCGCTGCAGATCTTGAAGAAAACGGGTAAAAAAATGTCATTTTGTCCGGTCTGTGTGGGGACAGTTTTGAGCTGGAGTGAGGGGGCTGGCTTGTCATAACCAGGAAGTGAATGCGCTTAAACCCTGTAGTGGTATCAAGGGGGTAGGGGGTGGTCTTTGCACTGTCGACATGCAGAGTTACGTATAACGTGAGACGGAAGTACCCGTAGTAAACAGACAGGCGACTTCTGCTTCTGCTCTTAATGCCTGTAGCTCCGGAATCTCTGTATTGCTCCAGTTTGCCATTTAGATTTTTAGAGTTTTTACAAATGCGTAATAGCTTTCCTACATGATTTTTAAATACCTTTCCTGTAGGGCAGTAGTGTCCAAAGTAGGTCCTTAAGGGCTGGTATCCATCATGATTTAGTTCCTTCCTTGCTCCAAAACACCTAAATCAATGGTTGAATCAGCTGTTCTGCAGGTAATCAAGCTCTGCAAATGGTCTTTATTCAGCCACTAACTGAAATCAGGTGTGTTGAAGCAGAGAAACCTCTAAAACAGGGGTGGGGAATCCTGGTCCTCGAGGGCCACAGTCCTGCATGTTTTAGAGGTGTTTTCTCTCCAACACACCTGATCTAAATTAGTGGGTGATTAGGAGCTTTTTGGTTGCCTTGAAAGCTCACTGAGGAGGTAATTCAACATTTAAATCAGGTGTGTTGAAGAGAGGATACCTCTAAAACATGCAGGACTGTGGCCCTTGAGAACCAGGATTCCCCACCCCTGCTCTAAAACATGCTGGATACCGGCCCTCCAAGATCAGGATTGGACGCCACTGCGGTAGGGGGTCGTCGCACCTTTTGCACGTTATTAGTGACACCTCCCTCTGTCACGCCAAGGCCTAATCTTAATTCATAAGTCCGGCTTTGTGGCGATATTACTACCAAACGTGGCAGCATGAATACAGCAAAATTCCCACATCGCCATACTACAGCGCTTTCATAATCAGTGGCGGCCCGTCCATAGGGGGCGCTCGGGCGCCGCCCCACCAGTCCCAAGAGGAAGAAGAAGAGGAATAGGGATCACAAAATATAAAAAACTAACATGAAAATCAAACTAAAGTAGCCATCCATTATATATACAATAAGTGCTGTGTATAATCTGCATTTAGGTGTAGTTTAGAAAGGTTTTCTCACTATTTTTTACTGGACCGATAGGTCGTGTTTCTCTGGGTTCTACTGCGCATGTCTGGACGGGACGCCGTCCCAACATAGCACAGTGTTTTCTACTCCTGACGCATGCGCACTGAGTGCAAAAAATAGGAGATCGCTCGGGACGCAGGTCTTCAGTGTCCCTATGTGACATGCGCACAACAGCAGGAGACCGGAGTGTTGCTCAGACCGAAACCGGAAGTTCTTGCTCTCTTTTTAATGGAGGGTAGAAAATGGATATTTATTCAAAGAATCCTTCTTTCCTGCTTGTGAAAACAAGCCGAATTATTCAATTTGTCCTGATTTCATCAACTCAATGGTGAGTGACTTCGTTTGTTTGTTTTTTTTCTTAATGACTATGCGTCTGTCACGGATTTTCCCATTCAAAAACCCCATAGGCGGAGCTAGCCGCGGCTAGCAGTGCTAAGTCCTGATGAGTGAATTTATACCTTAAATAGCGATATGTGTTTGTTGAGGTGTCTGCCGAATGTTAGAGAAATACAGGTACTGCTGATTGAATACGTTGGTTTATGTAGTTTAGCCCGTTTTTCATGAGTTTTCTCTACTTTTCATTAAATTATTATGGCGTTTTAAGGAAGTTTGGTCTGACTGGGTTTGATGGGACTTATCAGTGGATTTGACTTTATTTTGTTGTTAATTCACTTCATTAGTTGAGCTGATTGTCATGACTTGCTTGGTTAGTGGTTGTTGTCTGAATTGTAACATTAATTATCTGACTGTATTAGTTAGAGATGGATTTATTTGTTTGTGGTGTCAGTAGAAAGATAATTGTGAATATTAAGTAATGTTTTTGACTTTGCCAGGTTGTTTTTTCCTTGAAACTCTAACAACTTCTGTTGTGACCACATCGTGGTTGTTTGTATTTTTCTTTGTATCTAATTATATTGATATTATTCTAAGGTCTCCTCATGAAGACTTTATGATTTCTTTACTGTTTGATGTGTAGAATTAGACCTAACAGCTCCACATTTCTAGAGAACTGGTGGGAGGGATTTTTACCAGCAACATTTTCAGTCAGATGAAAATATTTTGCATCATTCCCTGCCCTAGTGGTGATATGTGATTTTTTTTGCGCATCTGAAAACTGACTAGCAAAAATGCGCCCCACCCAAAAAAAAAAATTCACCAGCCGCCACTGGTCATAAGACACACCGTGGCGGCAGTATTACACTGGCACAGTGTGTCTTATGAAAGTGACTCAGACGAGACAAAAGCGTGAAGATGCTAACACAGAACCAACTTTAACACAGCTTACCTTTTTGACCGGTTTTAAAGAAATCTTGATGTAAAAAACCATGTATTTTTAATGAACTTTTAATTGAATTACCAAATTAAATAAACATCATTAAATATGCATCTTGCTTCTGATGTTTAGCTCCTCCTGGCTCCGTGTTAAATCAGTTCTACGGCTCTGGTGAGATGATTGCTGGGGAAGAGCTGAACAGTTTGATGTCATTGAGAGAACGACTTTTAATGGCTCGTTTTGTGATGTACTCTGGAAAAGAATGGGGAAAAAGTAAATTCCCACTGGATGCAGTGCTGCCAACAAATGCTTTCTGTAAAGAAAAGGCTGTCCAGGAACAGACTCCAGACCCTCGGCCCCGGTGCCAGCTCAGCTCACTGACTTTTCTTTGAGCTGTGAGGTAAATGGTAACACAAATCACTCTGCAGCAACTGGGAGTTTTTTAATTTCTGAAGTAAGTGAGGATTATTTGTTTTAGATTGTTTTTTTTAAGCATATTAAACCAGGACAGATCATGTTGGGGTGTTCATATTTTATGAGCTGATTAAGAAGTGAAGTTTTCCATGTTCATTTTGAAAATTAATTATCTTTTTAATGACGATTTTGATGAAACGTGCTTATTGCAGCGTTTATGCATAATGACATTCTATTCATGCAGAATTACAAGAGGATACTTATATAATTGTTACACTGCCACATCCAAATATATAAGCTTCATGAAATACAAGTAGATTTGAATACAAACATTAGGCAAACACTATCATTTAGCTGGTGTGAGAACGTTGTTTTCTTTTCTGTCTCAGTCATTTTCGTGTCTTTGTGTAATCCCACACTGCCTTGATGAAGCTGAGATCAGGACTCTGCAGGGGCCGGGCCATCTGCTGCAGGACTCCTTTGTGTCTCTGTAGACAGTTCTTTATGACTCTGTCTGGATGTCTGGGGCCAAAAAATGAATTTGGGACTGATCTGACGCCTCCCCAATGGTGGTGCATGATGGATACGAATCTAAAAGTTTCTAACACTGAAGCACAGCTCTGTGCACAAGTGCAGCTTCACCTACATGGTAGAAATATCTGCAGATGTTTGTCAGGAGGAGGCAAGGAAGCCTCGCTTTCACATATTACAGGCTTAAAGGGGTAGTTCCGGTGTTTTGAAGAACTTTTTGTTTGCAGAAACTAAGATTAAGGTAAAGGCTAGTCATAGCATGGCCAGGTACTGTATAGGTAGGTTACTGCTGTCAGAACGTTTTTATAATGGTTCCTGCTCACTAGGTTTTAAACCTTTACAAAGCCTTCAGTTTTAGCAATAACCCTTTAAAGATCGCTTACTGAAATAAATGGAAATTTAAGGTTTAATTTAAAAAGTGTTATTGGGGCTAATATGAGGGCTTTTTTTGGTTGTTCAAACATACAGTATGTATTTTTTTCCCTTCTGCTCTGTGGTGGATCTCCCCACTGCTCCCTCTCTGTGTTCCCTGCTGCTTTGTGGTGTGAAATTCGGAGCATTTTCCTCATCCCATTATGGATTATTCAACATGTTGTTACCATAGAACTGATCAGCTGGACTCTGAATGCTATTGATAAAGTTTTTTCCACTTTTCGTACGGTGAAGGGGGCGCCGAGCTGTCCGGACGGAAAGCTTCCAGCGGGATATTTTATGAATTCCTGGTGGAAGATAATGTGTCTCTCTCTTCTTTCCGTGGAAGACGTTGAAGATGTCGACACGATTCGGATTATGGTCACCAGGTTTCTAGTGATTGGAGTTTGTGGATCCCTGGGGGACTGCAAACTTTTGGAGAAGACGGGTTTAATGCATTGACTGCCAGCGTTTTTGAGCATTTTACTGTCTTTTGGAGTGTCACAGAAAATTGTTCTCTATGACTATGTAAAGAGTGAAATGACTAAAAGAAAGAGCAGACTCTCTTCTTTCATCAGAAAAAGACGGCTTGTTTCTAGCTGCTTCCGTTCTTTCACAATCTGCTGTAGAACATAGGAGGGTTTCACCAAAAACGCCTGTTTCTGACCAAAAACTGGAGAAAACAGGTTTTTAGTGTAAACAGAGATGTCAGGAAAAATGTAAATATGAACAATGATGTAAATAATCATCACACACACTCATCATATATAGACCTATGTATGAACACACATATTTATATATATATATATTACTATTTATTACTATATATGTTCTGGCTCCCGGATCTTGCTTCGTGTCAAATGGAGTTTATCCACCCATTGTTTGTTTTTGGGGATTTTTTTATACTTCGTTTTATTTTCGAAGTCCTACAGGAAGTAGCAGCTTGCTAACTAGCTGTTTTACTTCCGGTTTATTGGAGCTTTTCTCGGACAAAAACAAACTTTTCTTTGCTTTCTAATGTCGTGTTTTGGAGCTGGAGCAGTCGGTAAGTTGTAAGAAATGTTGATCAACCCGTGTGTGTGTGTTGATCTGGCTGCCAGGAGGTGATTGAGGCAGTTTTGACTGGCGATCGTCGTGTTTAGTCAGCAGCTGTAACATCATGTCGTCATTGGTCGACACACACAGTTGAAATTTAACGTTAGAGGCGTGATATTTACTGACAGCATGCGACTAAAATCGTCTTTGGCAGTGAATGAGTTAATTGGGAAACTACCCGCTCTCACTGAGTGTGTCGGGCTTGGGAACTCAGACTCTGGCTCTGCAAGATCTAATCATAAGATTGTGGATCTTAGCGGACTTGTGCACAATTTGGAAATCAGCTTGGAGAGAAGATTTGGCTCGAAAGGATGTCCATAATTTGACTGAATTGGATGTATGGAGCCAGCTGCAAAGACTGTAAGACGGAGAAAATGGTTCTCTGTCAGAAGCCAAAACAAATCCAATAATCTTATCTTTGGATTCCCTGCCAATCTTGAAGTTGGGACTCTACACCCCCCCTCTGGAATGCATGATGGGGAAACTGCCCTGGAATAAACCTCGTCCTCCACCTCCCATCAACTCCTTCCACTCCCGTAAGCTTGGTCTGAAGGCTGCGGACTCGATCAGACACAGGGGGTCTCCCGTTACCTCCCACCCACCATCGGGGGTCTTATGTTTTTGTGACTCAGAGTTTGTGCTTTACATGTTGGAGGCTTGTTTTTCCTGTTACGTCTGTAGCATTATCAAATATGCTATAACCTCTGACCCCTGTTGACCATCACAAACAATAATCCATCTTTTTCCCAATAACTTGGATAATAATGACTTTTTATTACGTTTTAACCTGAATCAACATTCTTTCAAGGGTTCGGTCGTGTCAGAAGACTCCACAGGACTCTTTAGTTATAATAACTCAAAGACTCTTCAGTGTCTCCTTCTAAAGGACACTACTTTAATTAAACTGTTCAGAAATGTCTTTAATATGATTAATGCATGTTCTTCCACAGTATTTTGAAAGTTTGATCCAGCTTCAGTATTATTTCATATTTTACTTTGCTAAAAGGTTAAAGTCAACATGTTTCATATTTACTTATTAAGGTAACTGTCCCTTTAAGGACTTGAGTCACGTGATCTTGCTAAACTCGTCCCTCATTGGTCCACGTAGAGATTTCATCTTAAGTGCTTCCACTTCCTGATACAGGGAGTTCTCCGTTTTCCTACACGGAGACAGACCTTCTTAGCCGTCAGCCTTAACACAGCTAAGCTATTCTCCTAAAGCTGCCGGCTCTTCCCTGAACGAGTACCAGGCCCGTGAGCCGATGATCATTGCCCTTTCCCCCTGAGGTCCGACAACACCTGTCCGCCTCTCTATCCGACATGGGAAAGGAAGCCACAGCTCTGTTAGCTCCAGATGCTAACCACCAGCCGAGATGTTTCTCCTGACTGCGTATCCAGGACAAGCCTGGTCGCTCCGAGGCGGCTCCGGCCCCCAACGGGCTCCCGACAGTCGAGAAGGGGTTCCACCTTCCAGCGGTCATCCAACCTACACCGGCATTGATCCACGGAACGCCGAAACAGTAAGAACCCCACGGTCTGGTAAAAGCTGAAGGCCTGTTGATAAAGCTAACACTCCACGTAGCTACATCAACTAACTCTCCTCCATTTAATCCTTAAACTAAATTAAGATAAAATGCCCCTAGTCTATAATATCACAGACTCAAGTCATTAAAGCTTATTTAAAGATTCCATTTAGAACACAATACCATCGTGT
>SSNR01000658.1:3851-33851 GCA_006937965.1 Callopanchax toddi | reverse complement strand
TTACGTTAGCACACGCAGCAGGACGGTAAACACTAGATGTTGGAGCTTTTTGCTGCCACTATACATCTGTTTAAAACCAAACTAACCCCAAATAGGCGACGTTGTGTTTTTTTGGCAACTTTTAAACTGTTTTCGGATTTTTAAATTCTAATTTGGTAAATCCATTAGTGTGTGTTTACATTGCTCCGCCCGCAAATATGTCAACAGTCACCTGCGCGAATAAATCACCCATCATCGATTTTTGGACTGACGATGGACGATTGGAAAAAAGTTACACATCGCCCGACCCTACAGTAAACTATAGTTCTGTTGATCCAAATGGATTGTGTATGTCTGTAACTTGGTTCATCCATACAGCCACACTAATAGGCTACTACAGAAAGATCTGCTCAAAGTATAAAAACACATTTAAATATACTACAACTTTTCTGTTTTTCATGTTAAAGCTATATTAGTTTAGCCACATTTATTATTTTTTGTATTAAATACATAAAAAAGGCTAGCTACATTTCAAAGTCCAGTATTGCTTGACAACCTGGATGATCTTTATGTATTTTTGTGCTTCAACCGTGTTTTTTACAAACCTCCTCCTGCTGGACCTGTAAATGAAAATCCCAGTTCAGCAGTCACTGAGATTCACTGCAGCCGCATTTAACAAAAACATTCATCTACGACTGTGAAAATAATAATATCTGATGAACTAACAGGAAATGTTTTGTAGCAGGTAAAGACCATCGTCAAAAAGTGAAGGCTACTTCTCTACGTAGCATTTTCAGGCTCAGGAGACCCGAGTCCTCGTTTGGTTTGTAACCATTTCTTTAAGTGGAAAAACTAATCGATGTATTTCCAGAAATACTTTGAGTTCCTGACAAACTGAAAATGTGAATCTCTTTTCAGAACCAAGAACAGAAGTCAATGGCCTTCCACTAAATGACCTCACAGAAGGAACAAATCACCTATTGAGCTGTTTTTGTGCTCGAGGACTTTGTAACCTAAAAAGCGAATATTGGCTATGAATAATAAACCAGCACAGCATTTGTGTTTGAAGGAGGTACTTCATGTACTTTACCTTTTCTGTTACTATTCCAGAAGCAGCAACTCTTTTCATTAAGCCTCTTAAGATCTAAGTGGCAAAGTTACACAACCGTGAAACACTAGTTTTCTAACAAAGACTGTAACAAATCAAGTGCACCTTGTGTGTAATGCTGAATGATTCTGGTGTTGTGTTGCAGCAGTTTGGGTTTACTGTGACGAATGCATCAGGTGTAACAGGAGCCACAGCCTGAATAACATCACACCTGCACAACATGCTGCTGGAAATAGAAATGACTCCACATTGTCTTTGAAAATCAAAAGTTTTGCAATGTTTTTCTCATTCGGCTCTTTAAAGAAACACATCCATATTTGCTTTCTGTTCTGTGTATGAATTTTGCTCTGTTGTGCTTATCAAGGCCAACATGTTCTGTGTCTACTTTTAGGGCAATTCAATGTAAAAAGAATAATCTGTTACCTTCCCACTGGTTTATGAACGCTTTACAGTTTGATTCATAGCCACCAAAAACAGATAATAGATTCTAATGAATAGTTTGTAGTAGAACATGCTGCTGGCAGAGCATTCATGATGCTTTTATTATGCACTGAAAACAGCTTCCGTGCCTGAAATGATAAAGTTAACGGCACATTTGGATTTGTTTGAAGGTCACATGTCTCTTTTGGTGGGATTTCCTCCTTGCCAGCTCTATGTCGGGGAGAGTTCCTGCCTCAAGTGGAGGAGTTCTAGTATCTCGGGGTCTTGTTCACCAGCGAGGGATGGAGGGAGACCGACAGGCAGATTGGGGCAGTGATGCGGACACTGAACCAGCTGTCATGGTGAAGACGGAGCTCAGACAGAAAGCGAGGTGTCCCAGTCCTCACCTGTGGTCATGAGCTTTGGGTAATGACTGAAAGAACAAAATCACAGAAACAAATGTGTATTCTCAGCAGAGCTCAGCCTTAGAGATCAGGTGGAGAGAAGAGAAGCCCAGTTAGGGTGGTTCAGGCGTCTTGTCAGGTTGCCTCCTGGACTCCTCCCTGGGAAAGTGTTCCAGGCATGTCCCTCTAGCAGTAAGTCCCCATGACGACCTAGAGGAAGTACATCTTCAGGCTGGCTGGGGAACGACTGGAAGTCCCAGCAGAGGAGCTGGTGAAGGTGGCTGGAGAGAGGGAGGTCTGGGATGCCCTACTCGGGATGCTGCCCCCATGACTTTGACCCGTATAAGCGAAGGAATACAAAACTTCCTCCTAGAGCCACCAAACTGCCAGAATTCAACCCGTTAAATGAATCATTCATCTCTTTTTGAGAAAATGAAATATTACAAAATAAATGAAATAAATGCTAAAGTCATAATTTATTTTCATGCTCGCCTCGCCTTCCTCCGCTTATCTGGGTTCGGGTCACTGGGCAGCATCCCGATTAGGGCATCCTCTCTTTGGCCAAGCTCGCCAGCTCCTTAGCTGGAACGCCCAAGTGTCCTCTGGCCAACCTGGAGATGTATTTCCTCCAGCTTTTCCTGGGTTTATCCAGGGGGCTCCTGACGGCAGGACGTGCCCAAAACACCTCCGAGAGAGGCGTTCAGGAGGAATCCTAACCCCGAACCACCTCAAATGGCTCCTTTTGATGAGGAGGAGCAGCGGCTCTACTCCGAGTCCTTCCCGGGTGCCTGAGCTCCTCCCCCTATCCCGGAGCCCGGCCACCCCGGGCAGAAAACTCATTTCAGCCGCTTGTATCCGCGATCTCGTTCTTTCGGTCATTACCCAAAGCTCATGACCAGGTGAGGATGGAACGTAGATCAACCGGTAAATCCAGAGCCTTGCTTTCTGGCTCAGCTCCTTCTTCACCATGACCGATCAGTTCAGCGTCCATCACTGCAGACGCTGCCCCGATCCGCCTGTCCATCTCCCTCCTTCCCTCACTAGAGAACAAGACCCCGAGATACTTAAACTCCTCCACTTGGGGTAAGACCTTTCTCCCGACCCGGAGTTGGCAAGCCACCTTTTTCCAGTTGGTTTTTTTTTTTCATGCTACAAAACATACTAATTTTATTCTGGATAAGATGTCACTAATTTATTTGTACATATCCTTGTGATGGATAGAGGTGAGCAAAAACATCTCAATCATGGTATTTGTAGCAGGAACTTTAATGTCCCTAATGGTTGGACCTATTCTCCCTTTTTTCTCCCAAAATCATCTCTTCTTTAGTACCTTTATCTTTCTTCTCCTCATCCTATCATCTCCCTCGTTTCCATGTCACTAAACCTAACTGCTCCTTCCTTAGATTGTTTGTTCTGAATCCTTTGCTTTTAGAACTTCCCCCTCTTCCTTTAATGTTTTGTACTTCCATCCCTACACCCCAGCTCTCCATCCCTCTGTTTTTCTTCCCCCCAAACTCAGTTCTTATTTATTACAATAGAAGTATGAATTTTACATAAGGATGAGGATGCTTGACGTACACATACAGTACAAGAGATGCACCACACTGTAGAACTTTACTCTGCAGTATCTCATTCTGTAGATTGTTGAGGGTAAAGCCACTGTGGAGTTAAAAAGTAGAATTCAGGAAGAGTTTGCGTCACAGTGATGAGGCGTGCATGCTCCAGAAATAGACGTCATTCCAAACAAACTTCTTCAATCCCAAACAGAGAAAGTTCCAAGTTTATATTTGAAAAAAAATCTTAAAAACCTAAAAGACCAGTTGTGATTGATTCCACTTCCTAGAACAGTCCATTACTCATTTTACAGAAAAGCTCTATTCTAGATTACAGACAACATAGATGTTAACTTTACAGATCACCATTAGCTCATTACTGGCAGATGGGTAGAGAAGAAGTGGTGTCTAATTTCTACCATCACAGCCGTCAGCTGTGTTCAGCCCTTTACTCGGTGGGAATCGACCTGACATGCTGAGATAGAGACAGAAAGCCAGAGAGGGAGAGAGTGGGGATAATGAATAAGCCAGCACAGTGACAAAGTGGTGATCCCTACAGCAGTCTGCTTGTGTGTGTGTGTGTGTGTATGTGTGTGTGTGTGTGTGTGTGTGTGTGTGTAAGCAGTTCGCCAATCCGTTTTCTCTTGAGAGGCATCAATCTACCACAAGGTCACACTGCCTCTCTTCTACAACCCTCTCCTTTAACTCATCTCTTTTTGTCCTTCCCATCACAAGTCTTCATTCATCTGCTTTGACAACATCCTCTCCTTTTCATTTCTCTTCGTCCTTTGCTAAAAATTCTCCCAAATACTTTTGGTGCCTCTTGTTCCAAAAAAATACATAAAAGATCATCTTCCTGTACAAATTTCCTCCCCTCTGTTTCCTCTCTGTCCTCCATGGATGAATGGAGAGATGAACAGGTGATGGATGAATGGCTGGCTCGTTGGAAGACGGAGAGGAATCAGACTCCTGGGAGGTTTGTAGACTGGCGTTCCTGCTGATGGAAGCTTAAAAAGGACATGACACATGAGAATGTGCAGAGACGGAAAGAAAAATTACGCCTTTTTTTTGGTCTGCTTCTTTATTTTAAGGTTTTTACTAAAATGCCTCTCAAATCTCCTGCTTGACACATTTGCTAAAGATCAAGGCTGCCACTTAGTTATGTTGTTAAATCCGCTGGATAGAATAAACCTGGAGAAATTACCAGTGCTGCTCTTTGTTTGAACATTTTTATTTATGCAGTTTAATATAATGTGCTTTTAATAGGAAAATGATCTTCAAATGGCTCTTCACATGAGTTACACCAAGAAGGCACAACATAATTAAATAACAAACCCAATAAAATACACACACACACACACACACACACACACACAATACTCAAAATATCAGGTCACTGTGATGCCATTAATCCTCCTTAATTCATTTTTGTACCACACTTGTAAGCAACACTTAAATGACAATTCATACTTTTAAAAGAAAACACAAAAATAATGTTTCGCTTAAGAGAAAAAGGTAGAAATTGTAATAAGATGTATAAAAACTATAAGGCACAATATGCAGTTTTGGCTTGTTTTTAGCCCCCCCTAGTGTCCGTTTTAAATCACTGTCATAAAACCGTTAGCATAGTTTCTGCTCAGAAAGCCCTAAATCTCCCTGTTAAACGTCTCCTCAGCCTTCACTGCTTTCTACTGGAGCGGTTCATCACTCAGTCAAAGAAATCAGCTGTTCAAGCGGGGAGAGATGGGAAAAATCAGGAATCATGAGCTAAAAACACTCCGGAGCTAGCATAACAGCTAGCCACATTGGGTTAGCCTAACCCTCTGAGATACGGGACTTTGTGAGACTTCAGAGCACCGGACCAGAGACTCAGAAGTTACAGACGTGGTATTCTGGATCCAAGCAGCAGATGGAGCTGAGGGACTTTATTAACCTGTAAAGGGTCAGATTAGATCAGACTGGATCAGATTAGATCAGACTGGATCAGATTAGATCAGACTGGATCAGATTAGCTCAGACTGGGTCATGGAGTCTGCATCAAAGTAATAAAAGATTATCGTTTTCACATTTTGCACTTTATTCCTGCTTATTTTGCAAATCCTCATCTTTGGGTTTTCCCATTCCTGATGCAGACTCCACACAAAGTAAGCCAAGCAAATCTATATAACAGATGGTAACGAGCAGAATGCAGTCAAGTACAACTTGCTCAAATTAGATAAATTTTTCACAATATGGCAGGAATTAAGTAGAGTTCTTACAAACTTTGGAAAGTGTTTTTAACTCTGATAGAAAATGTTAAATCAGAAACTTAGCAGCTGCTTCAGAGATAATTAGTTTCTCCTCTAATTGGATGCAGATTTATGCTAATTGGTGATCTCAGCGCTGGTGGTTAGAATCATAAATTTTCCACATTTAGTCGATATAGAAAGGTTCACACACACGATGTCTGGATTTATTGATTGATGGATCAATGGATGGAGACAATTGTTTTCCTTCTTTCAGGTTTGTGCACTTAAAGCAGCTTTAACTTTTTTTCACTCCCAATATGAAGTCCTATCACAAGCTCTGAATAAACTCTAATGGACAGTTTATGGATACTTGCTTGACACAGGAGTTGCAGTGAATGTTCTTAGGTAAGATGACCACAGTCTTTAGATCGACATGTTTACTTCTTTTTTGGGCAGTTTGAGCACAATGAGCCAAAAGCCATTCTGTAACATAACTCACTAAAATAATAATAAGACATTTTAATTAAAGGTCCCCTATTATGCAAGATTCACTTTCTAACGGTCTTTTAACAGCAGCCACAAAGACTGTGTCTGAGAGCCAAAAGTGAGGAAATATTTTCAGTTTTCACTTTCTTACTCTCATTTTTAGGAAATGTGTTTTGAGCTGATGCTAAAATGAGTGGTTTCAAAATCTTTCCCCTGCTGATGTCAAGAAGGGAAAAGACCACTCCTCTCTAGAGGACAGAGCCAATCACGAGCACCTTTGGCTACCTGAGCCCACCCGCCCTGTAAAAACCACAGCTGCACTTAAAGTAAGGGTCAAATTGACCAATGCAGAGCTTTTAAATGCCACTGAGATGTAAAGAAAAGATTCTGAGTGGATAGAAAGTGTAGAATATGGGACCTTTAAGGTGCCTTTCTGAGAACTCAAGGTTGCCGTACAATAAGACAACATTAAAACAACGATTTCCTTTTCATTTTGTATGTTTGCCTCTGTTTCAAA
This sequence comes from Callopanchax toddi, assembly GCA_006937965.1. Classification (NCBI taxonomy): domain Eukaryota; kingdom Metazoa; phylum Chordata; class Actinopteri; order Cyprinodontiformes; family Nothobranchiidae; genus Callopanchax; species Callopanchax toddi. The sequence goes on along the minus strand of SSNR01000658.1, from coordinate 27,156 downwards.
TCTTAAAACAAATTTTAAATATTAGACAAAATATTAAACCGTGTTTATTATTAAAGGGAAACAAATCCAAATCTATATGTTCCTGAGTGAAGAGTGATTACCCCCTGAACCTATAACTGCTTGTGCCACCCTCATCCACCACAAACGCAGTAAAGCATTTGTGAAAACTGACAATAAGTCTTTTACAGTTTGTGGAGGGATTTTGGATCCATTTGTAGAATTGTTGTAATTCAGCCACATTGGAGGATTTTCCAGCATGAAGCCTTTTTACTCATGCCACAGCATCGGACTCTGACTAGGACACTCCAAAGTCTTCACTTACGTTTTTTTAATCCATTCAGATGTGGACTTAGTGGTGTGTTTTAGATCTTTGTACTGCTGCAGAACCCAAGTGAGCTTCAGCTTGTGGTCATGAACAGATTTCATGGTTTTCTTTACCACAGCTAAACAGGCCCAGGCCATCACACGACCACCACCATGTTTTACTGGCGGTATGATCTTCCTTTTCTATAATGCTGTTTCTTTACACCAGCTGTAACGGAAAAGTTCAACATTTGTTTCGTCAGTCCAGAGTATTTTCCCAAAAGTCTTTGGGATCAAGATGCTTTCTGGTAAAACTAAGACAACCCTTTGTTTTGTTGGCTCAGCAGTGGATTTCAACTTGGAACTCTGCTGTCAGGCCATTTTGACCCAGTCTCTTTGTTATAATAATAATAATAACTTTATTTATATAGCACCTTTCTCAGGCCAATGGCCACAAAGTGCTTTACAATAAAACAATTATAAAAACACAAAGGATAAAACTTGAAAAGAACATAATAAAACACAAAATAAAACTTGAAAAGAACATGATAAAACGCAAAAATAAAAACATAAGAACATGATAAAATGCAAAATAAGAACATGATAAAACAAAATAAAAACATGATAAAACAAAAACATCATGCAACCTAAAATCAGTTAAAAGCCAGCCTGAATAAATGAGTTTTCAACTGTTTCCTAAAAGAGTCAACAGAATCCAGGCTACGCAGAGCAGGAGGTAACGTGTTCCACAATCTTGGAGCCACTACTTTAAAAGATTTATCTCCCCTGGACTTAAAATGTGATCTAGGAACCTCCAACAGCCTCTGACTAGCAGACCTCAGACTACGAGGAGTCATGAACCCTCACCGCCTCAGTGAGGCCTTTAGATGTTGTTCTGGGGTCTTTGTGATCTCTTGGGTGAGTTGTTGCTATTCTTGGGGTAAATGGTCAGCCAGGATCTGGGAGGTTCACCACTGATCCACGGATCGCTTTAGAAACAGTTTTATAACTTTTCCTAGACCTTTCCTTTTTTTTTTTTGCTTGATCTTAAACGGTAGAGTTAAGTATTATTCTAATTTTCTGATAAGAATTTGGGATTTTCATTAGTTGTCAGTTATAATATATCAGTCTGTGTGAAATGAAATATACAAGTTTCACTTTTTGAACAAAATTACTGAAATAAATCAACTTTTTCATGTTACTCTGCTTTTATGACCAGCACCTGTACAGGGTACATGCAGGAATCTTGAAGTTAAATTCAAAACCTTTTCAAGACCGTCTCATATGTTTTAATACCTCACCGCCATTCTGGTGATGCGGCAGCGTTCACCGAGATTCTCTTCCATCTTAAGATTTGGGTGCGTTCGTAATCCTCACCGGGAACACCAGAGCGTACATTGTGCTTTTGAACGTCTGCACCGCCCGCCCTGGTGCTCTGAGAGAAGGAATACTAACGCACCCTTTGTTTCCCGTTCTTTTTTAAATAAAAATGACTAAATTCACACGTTTACGATGTTTTTGGGACTCAAACTGTTGGACATCAAATTCAGATTTTTTCGTTCCAAAATTTAAGACTTTATAAAGCCGTGATCAGACTTTTTAATACTTTATAAGGGTCTTCAATTTCCCAAAATTGATTTATCACTTTTTAATACTTTTCAAGACTCCGCGGATACCCTGCTGTAGATGATACATTCTGCATATAAGTAGTTTTGAAAACATTTTTCTTTGAGTTTTTTTATTTCCTGTCCCTAACACATAAGAACCAAGCAGAAACCTCAGCTTTAAAAAACAAAACGTGAAAAAGGCTGTTTTCAACATACAGGTCCCTTCTAAAGTACCATCCATCTATTTGTTTTTTATACTCACTTGTTCTTTTTCGGGGTCACAGGTTGGTGACACCTATACCCAGCAGTCATTGGTGGGAGGTGGTGTCACGGTAAAACCTTGGACTGGTTTCTAGTACATCACCGGGCCAGATGCACATCATTTTACAAACACACACACACAACCTTATGTTGTGCATGACCAGGTCACGTGGGACATATGATGTAATTACAAATAATTTGCAACATTCACACAATTTTCTGGCGCTTAAATAAAATGTTCAGTCTCATTCTGTTTTTTCAAAGGCAAAATACAGAAAGAACCATAGAACTCGGACGTTTAACTACTCCTTAAATATTGTAATGTAAATAAAACATAAGCTGCAGTAATAATAGTCTTTACATCCCACAGTGAAGTGACTCATTCAGTGTATCCAGCAGACCTTTGATCAACACAGGTGCCCCGCTGAGTCACAACCTCAGCATGTATATTTGATGGGAACTCGAGCACGTGCGAGTTTGCAAATGGAGACCGGCATATGGGTTTGTTTGTGTAAAGTGAATTAAGTGATGTGAACTCACAGCGTGTTATGTGTGTGTGTCATGGAGACGGTTGCTAAGCTGTGTGTTTTGGAGCATTGAGACAACAAACTCATTCTGAGAAAGCTTGAGGTTTTTCGGAGTCTCCGGTAATTTGCTCTGTTCCTCGGCTGTTGTCAAGTTGCTTCTCTTTTTCTGGTTTTTTTTTTTTTTTTTTGGTCACCTCCGGTGCTCTACCTACCTTCAGAATGCAAATGGACAGAATTCGAAAAGTAAAATTAGGTTTGAATAGAGAAATGGAAAATCTACAAAGATTTTTCTTTCATATTTTGCATGAATGCAAAACATTTTACATGACTTTTTCATGCGCTCCACATCTTGTGCTCTTCAACCTCATTCCCTATTGTGTGAAACATTTAACAAACTCCACAAAAATACGATTTCCTGTCCTGTTCCTTGTTCGTGTCTTTTCTGAGCTCTATTTTTTCATACAAAAACGTTAGAAGGAAAAAAAAAACCCAGAAAGCTTCTGAATGTAAAAAAAAAAAAAAAAAGAAGTGCAAGCACATTTTGAGAAACTTAAAGGGCATAAGTGTCTGCATGAACTGCAAGAGCTCATTTATTAAACGAGGAGATATGCCGGGAACCGAGTTACGAGAAAAAAACGAAAATTAGCATTTCGTTGCCGTTAACCCTTCATCTCAAATTGTTCTCTGTCACCGCGGGGAGAATTAGAACTCTGATGTAACTGCTAAATGTGTCGTAAGAAAACTGATGTAGAAACGGGAGAAAAAAGTACACAATTCGTTAAATTTACATACATATAGGATTTGATTTTAAACGAGCTCTACCTGTTTTCCCACACGTCCGAGATTTAATTTGATTTGAAACGTCTCCGTGTTCATCTGTCACTTAACGTTACGACCCAGTTTCATCCCATCTAATTCTCATTATTTGGGGGGGAAATCGGGCTGACAGGTAGAAAGAGGGAAGCAGATGAGAAGAGACAAGGGAGGAAAGAAACCAAAAGGAGAGTAGGAGGGAGCGGGAGATGCCCCGTAGAGAACAAATGGCTGGTTAGTAATATATGAGGAGCATCAGCTTACACCGACGGATAAAAGGCAGTCAAGCACTGGATACACATCTGTCATCTGCTGTGCCCGAACACACAGGCCAGCTGGTGGAGTGTGATGTAACTAGTGACTGTTGTTCCATGGCTTGTGCTAACCTGACATGCACCTTTTGGAAAAGTTCACAACAGGTTCCGAAAATTTGGAATGTCGGTAAAACTTAGAGCCGAGCTGTAGTGTTGTCTTGCAAACGGCAACATTTTAGAGCCACTATGAAATTTTCTAGGTCAAGAAAAGAGACCAAATGTTGAGGGAAAATACTTTTTTTCATAAATGAAGTTGAAATGTTGAGAAAACAAGCAAAATAGTCAGCTTTTTAAGAAAACCTGAGGAAGAGAACCCCCTTGTACTCCTGAACTCGACTGTATTTGTTCTGTTTTTTATTATTATTGTAACTAAGGGTAGTGGTTGCCATTGAACAGCAATTATCAGGTGCAGTTTTTACTTGCAGAACTCACAGAACTTCCCTCAGTCCTTCAAAATAAGAGTCACAAACAAACACATCTCTCAAAATTCTTTCAAACTAGCTGAAGTTGTGCTGTAGTAGAAGTCACGCTGCAGTTTAGTGTTAGGAATGATGAAGTTATTTACAGGTTGTGTACTTTTTTAAAGAAACATAGTTGAGGGTTTTGTATCGTAGACAGTGTTGCCAACAGCCTCTGAGAGAAAAAAGTAGCTGAAATCATCCAGAAAGTCACCAGATGACATCACATGCTAATTTGCATATGTATGACGTCATCACCGATGCTGCTTGTGCAGCTAAAAACCTTGGATGACTAGATGTCTCACCCGCACTGTTCGTCAATGGACCCTGACGTCCCTATGCTGGCGGCCATCTTAGTTCGTAAAGCTGCCCCCTTTCTTACACTGCAGGTGCATCATGTACTATTAAATACCTCTAACTTGCTCAATTTTTAACCGATTTTCAAACGGTTTGCATTTTTATAAACGTCAGACGTGGCTGTGAATATATATCAAAATATAATGATAATGGTCGGGAAATTCATAAATTGTAAAAGTATCAAATCTCAAGTCTATACATAATAAGGTTTGTAAGAAAGTAACCCGTTTGTAAATCCGTTCATTTTTCATCGAGTTCTGAGTGTTTTTATTTATGCTGATGCTCACCTTCCATCTGCTGCCATAGAGAGCAGAACGTCAGCTGTACGAAGCAAGATGGCCGCCGTGTAGGGACGCCGTAGAGTCCCACATAGGACATCTAATGATATCTATGATATCTATGCTAAAAATGGCATGCAGAAAAGGTTTTCAGCTTGAAAAGCAGGTATAGAAAATGGATGGATGGATAATATAATGCCATATAGTTTAATAAGATATGAGGTCAATATCTGAATCATTAAAGATTATATCCACATTCCCATCACAAGTTGGTGTGATATCACCCACACAGCGAGGAGCTGCCGTTTAAATATCACTTTCAATTTTGGACCTCCATCGTCTCTCATATGACATCGTGAGTACCCCTGATTTAAGCTTTGTTATGGATAACCCCGACAAAGACTTTAAAAGTTTGGATTGGAAATAGTTTTATTTGACATTCTGGTTGTACGGGACACAACATGCAACGTCCAGTATATCAAAATCTGTTTGAACTCCTGCTTATAAACACGAAGTTTCTGTTCCACAGATGTTTAACTTATTAATAGGGCTGTCAAAATTAGCGCGTTATTGACGCGTTAATGCAAAGCCCCCATTAACGGCGTTATTTTTTTAACGCACGATTAACGCGCAGGCTTCCGTAGTTTTGATTTGCGGACATATGAACACACCGGTATAGCGACGCATGCAGCTGCTGCAGAGAGCCCTCCTCCCCGTCGGAGAAACTGTAAAGTTTTCAGCGGAGACGCCACAGTCCTACATCCTGTAAACTTTCAACAACATCGCCAGTGACGGACTGGCAACCGGGAGAACCGGGAGATCTCCTGGTGTCCTCGCCGCTAAACCTGAGCCGCTCCGTGATCATACCGACGATCAGGACGTTTCTAAATAAACAGTCCGTCATGGCTGATCGAGCGTCTGTCCTCCTAAAAGCTGCAAAAACGCAGCAAAGCTGAGTCACAAAGACACCCTCTCCTCTCTGTGTCAGACTGTCAGACCTGACCCCCCTTCCTTCCCCCTCACCGGCCCGCAGCGTCTCAGAGGAGAGCAGAAAGAGAGACCTACAAAGAACTAACAACCAACTTCATAAAACTAAAGTTGTAACAAAGGATATTGCAATGTTAGAATATGGTCAACTACATACAAAAATACATGATATTAATATTGAAATCCTTGTTTTATATTGTTTTATTTAACCAGGTTAATTTATTTGAGATTAAGACCATTTGTTGAGCATTCTGAAAAGCATTAGGTTTTGCAAATGACACTAATAGTCTGTCAGAAAAGTCCAGCTTTAGACATTTTGGGGTTTAATAGGATGATGAAAAGGTCCCAGTGTGATGAGTAGAACTGATTCTATAGGAGAGAAAACATTTGATATGAAGGCTGATTCAACCTGTCAGTCAGGATGGATGAACATCTGATTTCGTATTACATCGTAGCAAGTGAAGTAACTGGTAAACAGCCTGGATTTAAATTAAAATAATATTTGAAATCAGAAAAAAGAAATTTAGGTCACTTGAGAGCATTATAAAAATTTGTGATTAATCGCGAGTTAACTCAGGACACTCGTGCGATTAATCGCGATTTAAAAAAAAAGAATTGACAGCCCTACATATTAAGGCAGCTCATACAGGTGTCCACATTACTCACACTACCCTAAAGTATCAGGCGCTTGTCATCTTGCCATCAGTCCTGGTTCATCCTGGTTTTTGTCTTGTATTTTTGACATTTAGATTTTATCCAGGAAATAGCATTGCAACATTTTTAACAACATGTATTTCCCTCTGTATTTTTTGGAACTGAAAAACAAATGAACCAAAAACCCTTTCTGTTTATTTTATTCCTCCTTTGGCTCTATAATATGACATCACTGTGCAGCAGTAGCATCCTTTGACTCAGTTAAAGAGGTCGGTTTAAAATACACGAGGAAGGAAAACACGATCGTCTCCTTTCCTGCATGACTGACCCCTAAATCAATCAGCACCAACACAAGTTCATCCATTGCTCTGGGACAGCTAGATCTTCATTCTTTCTCCTGCTGGTGAAAACAATAAACAATACAGATGAATGTTGAAATCATCCATGTCATGCATTAATGGAGAGGAAGGGGGAGAGTGGCGGAGTCGGAGGAAGAGGAATTGGGATCATCGTTCCATGAAGTCTATTTTCTCGGTGATCAGATATCCATCTTTTCGAGTCTTCTGGGATTTTCCCGCCCATCCTGGAGAGCGTAGTGTAACGTTAGCCTGTCTGTTGAACATAGGCGGCTTGTTTTCATTCATCCTGGCAAGGATGGAGGGATGAAAAGCTGTTGGTACTCGTTTTGTTGTGAGTGACAATTTGAAGCCCCGAGCCTAGGTTAATGTGTTTCCTCTTTCTGATAATAATAGTAAGTGGTGGCAGTTAAAGCTTAAAGGGTCTGACATGTTGACTTATGTGCACACAAAGACACGTGTACTTTGAAGAATATCACAAACCCACTTTCAGGATTTTTTCTTTGATGCATGCTCTTTATTCTTTTCTTTTTGATCTATGATTAATACTTCTCTTCTAATTTCCTCTTCTTTCCATCCTTCCTTGACCACTATCCTCCCCTTTCCTTCATCCTGCTACGGTTTCGTTGTCCGCAACTGCAGATTGGCAATATGAGGGTAAGTCCTTCTTCCTCTGTTAAATGTCCTCAGTCTCTGTGCTAGTTTATTTACCCTTGCTGACCATGCAGAGATCATTGTATTGGATTAAGTCTGTGATTTAAAAAAATGGGCTTTAATCTATTTTTACTGTCAGTTCTTGTTTCCCTTACCTCACCTCGTTTTACACTACATTACATTCCGGTTATAAAATTCATGTGCTCCCTTTTTTTTTTTTTACCCAATCTATTCTCCCTCACTGAAGGGAAAAGAATGAGGTTAATAAACTATAGGCCATATCTGCAAAGCTCATGCTTTATTTATCTTTATGCATTTATTGCTGTTGTTCTTGCAGCGTCTGTGTACTCGTCACACCTCAGGTCCTTCCCAAATCATTTCCCTCATAAATACAAAGTGTTTATCACATATCGTCCCTAGGCTTCACAATGAAGATTCATCTTTCTCTTATTTTTTTACAAAATATGAATGAGAAGAAAAATCCCATTTGTTATAGCTTTCTATTTCTTTTTTCCAGAATGTAAACTTTCCCGGACGGGTCCTCCTGCTACCATCGTGGCCATAGATGAAGAAAGCCCCAACGGTAAAGTACAGACTCTGTTTTGCCTGAATGCTTGTTGACTCGAGGTTTAATAAGGAACTCTAAATATTTTATTAGATTTTTTTTGTTGAATATTATTCATTTAGGTCTTTATTTGCAGCGATACACTGTCTGAAAAACACATTTTGTTGATTTAGGAACACGACTAGACAGCTACTGACCTTTTTTCCTTTTCCTCCAGCAATTTAGACGTGTTTTGTTACTATAAGACAAGTAGAAATTGCCTTGGCAGCCTATTCCTACCATTTCTGTCCTAAGACTCACTTTACACTGGATTAAAGCCTGATATTCTCCAAAACCTCCTTCAGCGTGAAGACAACCAAAGTACAAACACACTCTTATTTACTAAACCATTTTTTCAGGTACTTTCTGCATCCCTGAGATGATCTCCTTCTCCCACATCAAGTTTTATAATTTCGCAGCACGTTTCCATGACGATTCTTTCACATTTGCCCACAGTCTTACCACACTCCATCCAGTGTTACAGCGCTCTGAGTGGGTCAGACACTGCTGAGAACTTATCAGTTTGGTTGCTATTTTTAGTGAGGATTAAGCTCTAGAGATTCTTTTAAATAAAAAAAGGAGCACGACTGACAAATCTAGCAACTTTTTTTGATTATGGTTGAGAAATGCATGGATCGTTTTTACTGTTCTCAATGGGCAGCAAATGATGCTCATTCAAAAGCACAGGCTACCCAGTTCTTGCTCTGCAGTTGCTTCTAGGGGGACTTCTTCACGTATTGGGTGATGTCATTTCACAACTTCTAGGGACTTTCAGACAGCTATTGTCCTTATTGTGAACTTGGTAACATGGATCATGATAGCATGATGCTACCAGCAGATGGGGTTGTAGCCTAGGCATGACCAGACTAGGCTTGGGCAGTATCCAAATATTGATATCGTCAAACTTCCTCCACATTTTCCTGGGTATACGGTATTCCCATGTATTACATGTAGGTTAGACTGGAACCATAATTTGGGCCGGGCATTTTCCGTCATGGCTCCCACTAGGGGTTGAACAACTTGCTATTTTTACAAGTCAAGTAATAAAGGTCGCGTCGACTTTGACTAATCGCTGATGACGTCATACATACGGCGTATACAGGACGGCTTTATAAATCTTGACAGACTTTATTGCAAAAACGTATTTTAATGCTGACAACAAACGGCTGAGAGAGAGCAGCTGTTTTAGGAGCACTTTGGTTTGAATATCAAGTCTTTAGACTAAAATACTGATTAGTTTTAGTCACATTTTAGTCATGTCATTTAGTCATGTTTATATGCAATGGTTTGCATAATCCGTGTACTCTCTGTTTGTTCATTTATTTCTGAGGTGAAAACAAAACAAACGGAAGTTGCCATCATTTGGCTTTAACCTTGTCAAAATACAATCGAAAATACGGCCAAATGGGAAAATCCCGCTGTTGATTGAAGCCCAAAGTGTGCGCCAAGCCGCCAACATACCCGTGGCTATACAAGCTTACACAGCAACAAGGAAATGTTGATTAAAACAAGCTGCTCTTATAGAGGGCTGCGCACGCGCCCCAGACAGGCCCAAAGTTACCATCAGCTCACCGGCAGTTCAGCACTGACTGTGCACTTTTTTCATGATGTATTGAAATGGACACGTTGCTATTTTTTTCAATACTGGCTGTATACGGTATTAACGTAATGCCGCCCAAGTCTAGACCAAACCTGTATCTAATTGTCAATGACCACCACTGGGCTGGCCATCGGACATACTGGGCATTTGCCCGGTGGGCCGATGTTAACTTTTGGCCGGTCTGGACTGGAACAAGCTGGTTCTGCAGCCCGTGATCTGAGTGGCTCATTCTAAGCTGTACTTCCTTTTGCAGGGCACAGCTAAGGAGTGTTTGTACGGCTCAGATGCTCAGTAATAGACGTGCTTACAGCGCCTAAATCGCTAGTCTTAATCACCAGCCAGCACCACACCACCGGACCAAACTCGCAACAAAGGCATTCGTACTGAAGATCAGCTGTAATGGTGGGCCCAGGCCATAATATGGTCCCAGTCCAGTCCTGTCGATGACCATACTATCCCAGTACACATGGGTCCCACAATACTTACCCACACTCCACCCAGGACCCCGATACACTGCTACCACAACAATAAACCACCATGACCTCCCGATGGAATTTGTGCTCAAAACCATTGTTGACCCATCATATATATCATATATATATACTGTATGTAATGGGGAGCCTCCTGAGTTCTTTATACATATTACAGATCTTGACAAGACCCTTAATAGACCATCCTCAGTCTGGCTAATTTTTTTCATTCATTGCATGATTTTCATTCCATGTGAAGAGGCCTTACCAGCTGTAATTATCTCCAACTAGATAATATTACACTCTTGTATTGTTCATGAATGAAACACATGGCTGTCTCAACAGGTTCCGTTGAACAGCACTAGATGATCTTGTCCCTTTTTTAGCAGATTCTAAATGACTTGGCGTGTTGCCTGCACTCATTAATTCTCCATTAGTTCTGTGCCAACAGTGTCACTGATGAAGTCCAATCAGTCTGCAGAGGAAACAGCCTAAATCACTTGTGTGTGAGCAGAGCAAAGAAAAGATAAGAGTGAATGTTTTTTATTGAGCCTTTGAGGTGCTGACGAGTGGATTTTGTTACCTGTAGACGGAGCTGGGTTAGCACTTTCCCCATTTCAGACTTAAATGCTGCGGGCGGTTGCTTCTTATTTAATAGACAGATTGAAAAGAGAGATGGATCTTCTCATTTAAACACCGGGGAAAGGAAACGTAAAAGTATTTCCAAAAATGACACGCATCAAAACGAACTAGGACAATGCAACATTTGTAATAGATATGAGGGGATATGTGTCACTTTAAAAGGACGTACTTTGGATCGATGGTTTTGACTTTTTTATGGTAACTTTTCTACTGATTATGTCAAATCCAAATAAATATGTTTTAAATGAAAAAAGAAACCCGACTTTCAGCTTCTCACAGGTCGTCTCTCCTCTCATTTTCTTTCTTTCTTCGGAGGTCTTTTATTTGATAACTGCATGAAGAATCTTTAGTGGGTTTTTTGTCCCCTGAGTAAAACTCGGAGCCGCCTGAGCTCATTAGTGACTCCTACTGTAGTTTGATCATTGTACCATTTAAACTGTTCAAAGAGATCTAAGGAAACACGCTGAATCATCATTTTAGATGTGTTTTATTGGCTGTTTCAGACAAGAATATTGTTGGGTGGACCAGATTTTTGGTTTTGGGTTCTATTTTGACTTTAGCATTCATGCTAAACTGAAGGAAAAGGCTGGTATTTAGACAGAAACGGGTCAGCAGCTTTGGTGTTTCGATTACTGCACAGTTGATCTGCTGTGTTTTCCGTGTCCGCTAACCACAAAGTTTCAAATGGTGAGACCTGATCACATCCTTACTGGAGATGAGCTCAGCGACACCAAACAGAGAGGGAGGATTTTCTTTCTCTGTACTAGCTTGTATGGCACTCTTGTTTCAAGCTATTATCTCCCTTTGCTTCTTTCTCATTTTACTGTATCTTTAGAAGGTACATTGTATTCATGCACTTGACTAGTGGACTTACATTGTGATATCTCTCACTTGAAGTAAGAAAAAGCTGAATATTCGTTAACAGTGAGATGCAGAGTTGTATAAAAGTAACCCTTCTTAATTATATCCTAATCTTTGTATTTCAATTGTGTATTTTTGTGGAGACGCATTAAAGGTTTGAGAAGGCTGAAAGTTAGAGCAGTATAGAAAGTTTTGGTTCCTACAGAGGTCAGACTAGATCATCTAATATCAGTTCTTTAAAGGCTGGAGAACTTTTCAGTGATAGAAATCCAAAACGTATTTCTTTTGAGGTGTTTTTCTGTCACTTTTGACGGATTGACCAAATATCTCTGCTGGTTTTGGATTATTTTGTTTGATCCAGTTCGTACCAGAGGGTTAGTCCCTACAAGTCTCTAGTATTCTGCCAAATACTTATTAGAAAGTACTTTCTCATTTCTTATCAGCTTCCCAGATTCTATTGAGGCCCCCCCCCCCTAAAAAACCCTCTATTTATAATATTATGTATATTTTATGTTAAATTACCTGCAGTTATAACACCTTGCAGGTATTTACACATCAACACATTTTTGTCAAGACCAGACTTTTTATGATGACCTGATCTGTAAACACTCAAATGAAAAATTGTCGTGCATTTTCTCTATTTAATAATAATATAATAATTTAACATTTATTCGTCCCTGTAGGGAAATCTTCATTTTGACCCGTCTTCGTGTTTGAGAAGCAGTGGGCTGTCAATCTGGAACCCTGGGGGATCATTATTATCATTATCTGGAATGCTGTATTATCAAATAACCTTTATTGTTTTAGATTTAAATGCTTCAGAATACAAACTATAAATAGAATGATTAGAGCTATGGTTGAAATATATTGTCTATGAGTAGCAGGTGCTGTGCAGAGCAGGGTGTTCGATCTAAACAGGGAAACAGAATTTAGCACAACACTAGATGTGCAATGAGAGAATAGAGAAACAATGATGTCAGGTTATAACAGTGGTCAGGCCCCCCTAGGGAACATCAATATTTCCTTGCCTCCTCCCACCACAGTCTTTAGGCATTGAACACAAACAGGTCCTTCCTCAGTTCTATAACCCTGTTGGCTAATGTCACTGATTTGAATTGCCTCTGGCGCGTCCGCCATTTTTATTTTCACCATCACAAAGTTCTCTATCTCTCCTCCTCCGTCAGCTCTGTACACCGTCTGGGTTGCCAGATAGTCAACGTTATCCAGCCCCAAAATGTGTACACCACAGCACACAAACACCTGCCCAATCACTGTTATTGAAAGTAGTCAATGGAAGCAGGTTGTTTGCGTTTAAGTTTTCAAAATGACTCCAAACCCACCCAAATGATCGTCACCTGCCTAAAGTTAAATTAACCTGCATATTCAGAATCTAGATGTGCAGTGAAATGGCTCAGCGCTGAACCTGGTGTACCTGTGTAGGCTACTTCTTCTGTTTTGAACAGGGAGGCTGTTCAGCAGGAAAGCAAGTCTATGCATGATTCAGAGTGGCCTTTTATTGTGGCCAGTCTAAGCCACACCTGTGCAGTATTCATGCTGTCTAATCAGCACCTTGATACATGTGAGGTGGGATGGATTATCTCGGCAAATGAGAAGTGCTCACTAACAGATTTAGACGGATTATTAAACAATATTTGAGTTATGAGTCTTTTACGGTTGTAGAAAATGTTTCAGATCTTTGAATTCAGTTCATGAAAAATGGGAGCAAAAACAAAAGCGTTTATATTTTTGTTTGGTGTATTTTTTACCACGTAAGTAAGAATCTGTCCAACTTTTCACTGTTACTGAACCCAAACAAGGATCTGTTGTCCAATTTGTGTGGGATGATATGGAAACAGCTACTTCTAATGGTGAACTATAAAACTCAAAAAACAAACTTGAGTTTGTTTGTTTTATTGTCAACGAAATCTTAAAAGTACATTCTCATTTATGAAGTCTGTTTCCTAGAAAGCCAAAGCTACAAGACAGCTGTGAGTGTTTTCAAAAACAAATCTAAACATACCGGTGTCAGCTTACTGGTAACGGAGCGCTGTAACTGGAAACCAATCTGTAGGTTGAGATGACTTTTTTAATACTTTTCAAAGAAATGGTCATCATAGCTTGTTTCCTGTTACAAGGTACGATTTCCAGAACTGAGGGAACATCATAACAACAAAGATACTTCTTACAGAAACAAACCAGCAGTTTGGAAGTATACGTGATGTTGACATCAATAAAAATAAAATCATATCAAAAGGTGTCTAACGGTACAGGTATGTCACTGTAGGTCATAAGTGACTAAACATAGTTCAGAATGTTAAAGTCTCTCTTTTTGATCTCGTAATTTGATTTAATTAACTCAATATTTCTGTTGTTTTTTCTTCAATCCATCAGAGATTTCATATTTCCCTAAACCTCTTATCTCATTTGAATGTGCGCCTGCAGTTTTGGAAGCACTACTGTTGTCTCACAGTGGGGTCTGAGAGAGAGTTCCTTTTGAAAAAGTGAACTGATGGTTCAAAGAGCCGAGTGAAGACGGAGACTTTCCTAACACGATGCAGAATGGGAGCTGGCGTTGGATTTCTGCTCTCCCTGATAGCACACACGTGTTTACTCAACATGAGTGGATGTGCACCAGAACAACCTCTAAAGTCTAAATATTAAATTCATTGGTGTTACTAAATGTGTTTACTTTTCTTTTTGTTGAAATTTTAACTGTTGTTAACTTAATATCTCAAATATTTAATAGAGTTTGTGCACGTATTTGTATTATGGCATCTGTCCAGTCTAAACAGTGAGCTAATTACATTTATCTCAACCATAGTCAATTTAATTTTAATTAGCATATGCTCAAAGAAAACAAACAACAAAAGCATATGTTTGATTGACTTAAACAAATATATGTTTTGCATATTGTCTCTGTTTACCATGTGAGCCTTGCTGCAGGAACACTCGCCCTAAAGCCCTCAGGGCTCCACTAGACAAAGTCTTTTAAACTTTTCTCTCTGCCAGAACTTTTTGAATTACATTTTGTTCTTATGGATATTGTTCTAGCCATGTGCCTGACTGTCTTATGGTTATAATTTCATGTTTTTGCTTACTTTATCCTTTGCTTTAGTGCAAAGTTTTAGTTTTACACTGTAAATATAAAAAAAACACAATTTTATTAATATTATTTTTAAGAGCTTATAAATCAGGAGTATTAAATATAAAATACTTTTTTCATCATTTTCTGAAAAGTTACATTTTCGAAGAAGCCCAACACAGATGACATGAATATATCGAGTTTCTTTTGGTTGAAATAATTTGCTCTCTTTAGTTGCATGTAGAAGCAACATGTTAAAAATGACTTACTTGTTGCACAAACCAATACTTCTTATTATAAAATAATATTACTATAACATCTAATTATAACTTGTTTCTATTAATTAAAAAATATTGGTTTATACAAGATTCAGTTCTGTTTCACTGAAATGTTTAAAGGAACTAGGGTCAGCTTTGAGAAACGAACCTCATGAGCGCCGCGCCTGGCGCTGCCAATAACTGCAGCCTTGAACGGGAGCGTGCACAAACTTCTCACTATCTCGTTAAGGGATCTACCAAAGGCAGCTGGAGACATGATTCCATAAATAAAAATACATTTTATTAATGCAAAAGGAAATGGGGTAAAAGGGGTTAGCTAGACGTCATTAATAAGGGAGGTCTTAGTCTATGAAGACATCTGTAACTTACAGCAAGTAACAGCACCATATTCTAGCTTTTCCTAGTTATACCAACAGCAAATAACTGCACTATTGTTCTCTAATTCATACAGCACATGTCAAATGTATTATCTTAAACCAGTGTAAAAACACTGATACAGTGGGTAAATGGTCAGCTGATTCATGTCAAACTAATTAAAAGTGACCAGTTAGGGTTTGAAGTGTACTGTAGGTGTCTGAGTGTGAACATAAAGTAATTGTTCATGGATCCAGATGTGAAATGGTGTGTGAGGATATGGAAGAGTACTGCAGTGAGTCCGCCGAGTTAAAAATGTCTCATTTAGGCAATGACTGTGCTCATCTGACTGCAGATTCAGCTCTCTCTAATGGAGCTAATGAATGGGAGCAATGTTTCATGACACGGCTAAATTCTGCCCGTCAATGTAGCCGTTAAATTCTTTATATTAGCACGGTCTGTTAACACTTTGACTTTCTCTCATTAAAATCTTCTCTTTTCAATTGACTAGGATCACTTTTTTCAAACTAGACAAAATCTTTCTCAGAACTTTTATTAAAACATGTAAGAATGTTTTCTTATTTTATAATAAGATCATGTTTTTTTACTGTGCCTTTGTGTGTGTTTCTTTTCTCTTTTCCTGGTATAATCACCTAGCTTCCTGGGACCAGTAGTCTTTATGGAGACCATAACTCACTGATAATGTGTAGAAATCTCATGTGAACACTTGGGGTGGTTAAGTTTAGGGCTAAAGTGTGACTTCTGTTTTTGTTGGGTTTAATTTTAAGGCTAGGGCCCACCAGACACGTGTGTAATGACAGTGTGGAGTACTTATTACGACACAGACATCACGACAATACGCTGAACCGTTACTAGTACAGCAAGCAAAGACAACCACTAATTCATGGATGATGAGCGTTTCATTGTGATATATTACATAATTGAGCTTTAGAAACAGACTATTCCAGTAAATAGCTCACTTTCCCTTTGTTGAAGAATTAAGAGAGTCCCACGGTAGTTCTGACCACATACAGATGAAAAGATGCACTTCATACTTCCTGTTCTCAGTTCCTGTGAGATTTTGTGACTATCTTGTGATTGGGCAAGCAGTGTTCCACGGCGCTGCTTCAGGAACGAGCTGAGAGATCCATCGTGTTCATCATGGTGGAGTCTCCAAAGAAACAAAGACAACCTTTATCTGATGATTGAAAAGACAGCAGGGGGAGGAGTCAACAGTTCATTGTTACAACAGTGATTTAAAACGGACACTAGAGGGTGCTAAAAACAAGCCAAAACTGCAAAGTGTGCCTTTAATGGAGGTAAAGACAATGTCCTATCAACCGTGTGTGACAGCATGTTTTTATTTTCTGTCGGTAAAACATCTCATGGAACATTTGAAGGATTATAATGGAACATTCAGAAAGTATCAGTCAGTGCGTTTACATGCAGTCTAGAAAACCGAATTATTGCCTTAAATCGACTCAAGTCGGTTTTTAAAACTGCATGTAAACACGTTAGTCCGGCTGAAGTGGAACTGGATCTAATGGAGCTAAAACACCCAGATGATGCGGTCGTAGCTCGACTTCCTCCTCCATGTAAACAGCTTAGTCGAGCTAATGCCGTCTGGGCGCTCCTCCTCCGAGAGTGACGACACCGCGGAAGTGGGAATACAAACAAATCAGTAGCGGTAAAAGACGACAGCAGCAAAAACAAATGGACAGCTCGTCAGCGCTGGGTACACGAAGACGCCTGATCAAATGCATGTCCGATAGAAGCGTTTAAAACAAGAGTTTTTAAACGCTAAGAAAACAACCGGCAGAAGATCGACAGGAAAGGGCGCATGGCGCCCCCTATCGTAGCGGAGTGGAGCGAACTTCATTTAAGAGTTCGGTTTTCTAACAGACATGTAAACTAGGATAAAGGCTCCCAGTTTATTAACATGAGATCGACCTAGACCGATCTAGCTCGACTTAGATCTGCATGTAAACGCACTGAGTGGATAACAGGGTACTCAGTAGGTGGCCCGTGGGCTGGGTGGCACAGACCCCACATATTGTGTCTCTCCAGCTGTAATGTTTTTCTATGTTGCCATCACAAGTCGATACGTTATCATCTGTGCAACTTGTCATTACACAATGAGAAGCTTTTAGCCTCTGCTGTCTTTATGTTTCACTTTCATTTTTAAAGCGGTGCACTCTGACCGCTAACTTGTACGGCAGCAAGGGTTTAACATCTGCAGACACAATATTTCACAACTAGACCTCCTGATGACCAGCACTGCTAATCCACCACCTTTGCTTTTTCAGCTCCTCTTCAAATCTCTAACCCTCCAAACAGCACATCACTTAAACCAGAACTAAATTACTCCAAAAACTACCAGCAAGATCACTCTATGTACTGGGAACCATGTACTACATCCCCCTTACTCATTGCGCGGCTCGCGTGTTTGCTTACAAAATAACAGCCAATACATTTTTAAAAGTATGCTACATAAATGTACAATTATCACTAAACTACAAACTTGCAAACAGCTACATTATATATATTTTTCTTTTACCATAACTTAACTTGTTTCCAAAAGCTAAGCCTAATCTAATATCTGGCAACCCAGGACGCTTACGTTAGCATCACGGGCTCATCTGACCGCAGTGAACTCTAAGCACCCACAGGATTAGCGTTAGCACCAGCAGCAAACACAGGTCGGTAAAACTATATACTTATTACTCAGAGATTGACAATAAATGTAGCTGACAGACATTTAAACGTTCTAAGCCACAGATTATTATGGGTGTGTTTTTACACATTTCTCATCTTTTATACTTTTATAACTTTCCTGCAGCACTAAACGGGAGACGTGTCCGTCACAAAACAATGCCCGGCTGGAAACTCGGACAAAATATTAGTTCTGTCTTGCGAAACTTTAGTTCCGCCCATGTAAATTATTAATAAAAAATAGATTTTGAGCTTTAACTATATATATATATATATATATATATATATATATATATATATATATATATATATATATATATATATATACAGTGTTTGCGAAAACACGCCGGACCGCCGGACATTACCGACGTAATTTAAAATTGTCCGACGTAAAACTGAAAATCGTCGGACACTTTGTCCGGCGTGCTGCTTTTCCAGTTGTATCCCTCACTCACTCTCTCTCTCTCCTTGCTCTCTCTCTCTCTCTGTCGTTCTCTTGCTCGCGGCGCGCGCGCCTCTGACTCGCTCGCTTCTTTGCGCGCATGCACCTGTCTCATTCACGCGCATTCGCTCGCGTGCTGATGGGAAATGTCAAAGTATTTCTGCAGACTTCGTTGCCTCCGATCATTTAGGAGGTTCTGAGTGTTTTATTCTCCTCTGGAGCTTCTAGGTGGACTAGACTCTCTGACGTCACAGCGTTCAGATTCTGAACGTTCTGAGATCTGCGTCGGCCTCTGTCTTCTCTAATATTCGCTTCCTAAACGAACTGTAACCACCACGATTTAATTTTTATTCAGTCCGTTCTTCCTTGTCCATCATTATTTAAAGATCAAACAAACAGTTCCGTCAGACAATATTAAAATACATCGGTAATGTCCGGCGTGTTTCCTTCCTGATGAGACAGAACAGCTGATGAGGTTTCACCTGAACGTGCTGCTGATTGGTCCCCCAAACAAAGCCCATATGATCTAGTAACTCTGTTAACTGGTTACTTTAGGATGAAGAACCAAACTACAAGAGAAAGAAGTTTTAAGAGTGAAGGAGTGAGAACAGGAGGATAGAGAACTTCACAGATTATTCTGCTGTTAAGGTTTCAGCCTCTGAAGAGGAGAGTGGGATGAAGGAGAGGAACAGAACAGAATAGAATAGAAATCCTTTATTGTCCCTCAGTGGGGACATTCAGGTGCACCAGAAGCAAATATAAAATAAAATAAAATAAATTTAAATAAAAAATCAGAATAACTACCTGACTATAAAGTAATTTAGAGCATAAACAATATTAACAGCAAAATACTGCTCAATCATTAAAATGCCATAATCAGATCCTGATTGACAGAAAAGTGAAACTGAACAGAATTCTTGAGTGAAACTAGACCAGCAGCATCCTGGGTCTCTAGAGTCAGACTGACTCAGTATTATGGTGGTCTGGTGTATAGGAGTTGGTGCTTATTGCCTCTTGTTGCCTGTATTTTAACCAGATTCTTAGTGTCTTTTAAACTGCTGACAGTTTTTTTAATTGAGTTTTAGACTAATTGAATATATTTTTATACTTGGCCTGTTGTTTTTTTATTGTTCAGTTTTATTATTGTATTTACTGTCTGTATTTGACTGTGTTCAGCGCTTTGGGCTGCCTTGATTGGTGGTGGGAAGGCGCTATATTAATCAGGTCACTATAATACCCACAATTAAAAAGATACAGATCTGCAGCACGTGAGGACATTGTCCTACGTGAGTCAAAAATGTCCTGCCTGAGACGCTCCCACGTCTGCCAGTTTGGCAGGCGTGGCTCAAAAGTTTTCGCGAACACTGTATATATATATATATATATATATATATATATATATATATATATATATATATATATATATATATATATATATATATATATATATATATATATATATATAAATATATATATATATAGGGTTTGGTGTATTGTTGTAAAAGTGCGGCTCTCCCTTGACTTTGCGCTGTCAATGTGGCTCTTGTGAAAAACTGAGTGAGGATCACTGTACTACATCTACAGCTGGTTACATTGTGAAGTCAACCTGATCCATGATGGCTGGTAATAACTGTTAATAAACCTTAGGCATCACAAAAATTGCTTTAACTCAGTAAATTTGACAAATATTAGGTTACAACTTTAGATGGTAGCTGAAAGTAATTAATTAAATCCCATAAACACTAACAAATTGCACAAAGTTTTTCTATATAATGAAATTTGACCATAACAGCTATAGCTTTAACTTTGATCTCAGTTCAAAACTCATGCATTAAAGTGGAGGACAATGTTTTTTGTTAAAACACACCTTTACTCAACTGATGATGTCATATCTGTTAAATATTAGATTTGATCTCTGCAGAAATAGAATAAAATGAGAATGATTCTTTGTAATATAAACACAGAGATATTAATAAAGACTGTTTAACAGTGTCTTTATGTGATGTTATTTCAAACAATGATAATTTAATCAGGTATGAACGTGGTTGGTGTAATAAAGGACGTTCTCTTTATGTTTATCCACACGTGATATTAAGGAACGATGAGTCAGACACCGTCGTTTAGGACTTCAGCAGCTGCGTGCTTCACATTATCAGTCAGGTCTCTCCTCATCGCCGGGATTCTGAAATAATAATGATTAGGCAGCGCTGATAAAACGCTGAGAGGATTTAATTTGTGATTTGAGTTGGCTCCTGTCCGTTAAGTCACACTAGGAATGGCTCACTAACGCAATTAACACTCCTGATTGCTTAATTAAAAGCGGGGATGTAACATGTGCTGTGAAACTAAATGAAACGCACGAGAAGGTCGTGCGTTTAATTCCTACAATCTATCTCGAGTTCACCACCTCACCATCTGCGGCGTCGCGTTACCGTAGCGTCACAACGTTTTCCACATTTTGTAATATTACATGAGTTTTTGTTCGTTTTTCTGTGAGATAGTTGCGTTTTTTAGACCCTGCTTTACGGGCACAGGCCCCGGTTCTGGTCTTGTTGATGAGAGGGGGACTCCGAGTCACCAGTCCACTTTAAGCGCAGAGACAGAAAATATGTTGGAGGTGAAAGAGGCCAGTAGAGCCGTCCAGTGAATACAAACAGCTTCATTATGTTAACACAGCTGGTAGCGTGTTTCCAGAAGTAAACTTTAGATAAAAGTTGTAATTGTTTTTTGGTGAAATTCTTTAAAAAGGTAAAATAAAGGATTTGGGTCATTGTTGGTGCTCATTATAAAGACATGGACGGCTGGTTTTCTGTTTTAAATAGACTTTTAAGGGGGAAGAGATGCAGGATGCTTTGTGTTCTGGACTGACATCATTTGGCGTCTTTAAACCATTTTTGGCAGTTTGAATCTGTTGTTGTTGTTGTTGTTGTTTCTTTGTGGTGCATTTGGGATACTTGGTTCATTTAGGACATCTTAAAAAACAACAATAAAAAGGACAGCAGTAAAAGGGAAAATGTGCAACATGAAAATCTGAATATTCATTTTTCTTGGGGAGTTTTTTAGTCTGATGTGAACAAAGTTACCATTACAAACCATTACCAGCCGGAAACATACAAATCTAAAAATCTAAGATTTGATCAAATGAAAAAATATTCATTTAAAACACAGTTTTCTTTTTTTTTTTATTTTTTATTTTTTAACCCCGTGTCCTGTCCGGCTGTGGAGCAAACAGAATAATGTCTGAGAGCCAAAACAAGCCCAACAGTGTTGCTGTTTCAGGTGAGAGGTTACAGCCACTGCTATAAAACTCCTCCTGATTTTTGTTTAAATATAACCCCCAAAATCTTTATTAGAATATTTTTATGGTTGATTGGACACGGAGCCTGAAAGTGAAGGGAAGGGTACAGAAAGAGGGATGGGGGAGAAAGTAAACAGAAAAAGAAGAGAACAAGAGACGTGAAGAGTCCACTTCTAGACCTGTAAATAAAGCACAAACAAACAAAACAGGAGAAAAGATACAACAGCAACAAACAGCATATGAATACACAACAGTTGTGATATTCTTCAAATGTATACGTATACACCAGTTCAAGAGAGTTCAGTGTCAACCACAGCCCCAGTCAATGTGTCTGAAAACACCTGAGTCGTCTTTATGTGAGCACCTTGTGATCACCTGTGTGTATATATGCGCGCTTGTTTATGTAAGGTTTCTCTATTGAAACATTCAATAATAAGTTCGAGGAGCCACAGACCCGCCCCCAAGGCCCACGGAGGACGCGGAGGAGGTCCAGGCCCCAGACGTCCAGAGGACACCCAGGGCACGGACACCCCAGGGAGACCGCCGTCAGGGCAGTCGCTAAACTCTCCCCCAGAGGGCGCAGAGGCTCACCCCACGTGGGCCCCCCGGCAGTCGCCGCGCTAGAGCCCCTGGGGGGCCGCGGCTAGGAGCTCACAGGCACCGCCTGCAGCCGGCCATCCAGGGTAGATCTAGCCGGAACCAGAGACCCGAGACCCAGGAGCGAACCGGCCCCAGCAGAGGCCCGACCACCCCCGGGGGCCCAGATCCCACCAGGCCGCCACAGGAAGAAGAGCAGGCAGACGCCCCCAGACCCAGACCCAGACCCCGAGACACCCCAGCACGCCACTGGAGAAAGGCACCACCAATGCCGAGGCGCAGCCAGGGAGGATAGTCTCTGCTGAGGAGGGCCTAGCATGTCACAGAGAGAGGGGGGGACGAAACCTGACAGAAAAACAGTCACACACAGACACAATCACTCTCCCTCCCTCATGCGTGCACACACACATTCCTGCAAACATACCAAGACACACAATAGACGCTGTACACCCACTCTCGCTCCCCATGCACTCTCTATGTTCAGGACCAGGGACCAGCGCCCTAAGGGTGAAGCCGGCCCTGAGATCCAGAAGATGGTCCCTCCCTTACTGAAGTGGGGATAAGCAGACCACCGCGCACCCCGCCGCAGCCGAGCAGCCCCCCACCGCAGACCCCGACCAGACGGCCCGCTCCACTCCAGGCCCCAGGCAGCGAGCAGAGAACAGGGGTGTGTGAAGACCCCAAGTCTCCCCCCACCTGCTCCAATGTGGTGTTGATGCGTGTTGTAGTAAGATGCTTTTAAAAAGAGTGGGGGGCGGCCCGCCATCCCCCGCCCTGGATCCTAAGTGTCTAAATG
>SSNR01000657.1:193506-210866 GCA_006937965.1 Callopanchax toddi | reverse complement strand
GGGGGGGGTTTGGTTGTCAAGGGGTTAACTTTGTTTTCTGTCAGTGAGTTTAAAAGTCAATATTGTGTTTGAAGAATTCCTCTGATGGAACTTTCCTGGCTGCCGTGTGTACGAGCTGTTCTTACACACTGTAAGGAGTTTGTTTCTAAACCTCAGACACATTTGTCTGCAGTCTCCATACGATCTGCTGCAGTTCTCCTCAGCATCAGTTTACTGCAGTATTTCTTCATTTTGAAGTTATTATAGCTGATGTAAAGAAATGCAGCCCCTGACTCTCATAATGCTGACAGTCACCGATGGACTGTAGCTATAGATCTCCCAGACGACACCTGCTGTACTCTAATCCCTAAAGCCTTAAATCCAGAGTGTTGCTCTAAATGACATCCCTCAGCACAAGTGCCTCTATAAAGATATAACGCTCCATAAATTGCCCACTTGGTTGGATCTTCTGAAGCTGTGTGGGGATTATTGTAGAAACAGTGAAGATCTCTAATCTAACACAGAAATACAGCGGGTTACAGAGGATTCAACACGTCAACAACTGTCTACATAAATCTACCTCTAAAGGTTCTGTTGACATGAAATTCTCAGCAAATGTTGGTAACAACCCCTCCTCCTCACATACATCAAACCGTCCATGTCCACATTAAGATGTGTGTAATAAAATAGAACGACTCAGGGACAGAGGATCGACCCACACTCTTGACCCTGCCCTCCCTTCCATTATTCTTCATCTCTACTCCCGTTCATCCCCGCCCCTTTTCATCAAACGTATCCTTCGCCCTCATCCATCGTGCCTAACACATGTCTTTCTGTCCCTCTTTACTCCACCTCCTTTCTGTTCCTTTTAGATTTCTTAAAGTGAGCTGACTGTTCAGCAGAGCTTTTCCAGGAGGACCCTAAGGCAGGATTTTCAAATTGTCGGACGATTTTAAGTCATAAGAGACCATACGTGGCGAGAAATGTTCCTTTAAAAATGGCGGACACTGACCGTCCTGATCCTACAGTGTGATGGGATCACACACGAACCGATTTTACACACAAACATTCCCAGATCAGACGTGAAATCTCACAGAACTTCACGAGATCAAACGTGACTTTGGAGTAAACAAAAATGTAAGTTTTTATTAAAAACAATGAACGGGAGGTGTTTTGGGCACGTCCTGCTGGCAGGAGGCCCCCGGGTCGACCCAGGACAATCTGGAGGAAATACATCTCCAGGTTGACCGGGGAACGCCTGGGCGTCCCAGCTGAGGAGCTGGTGGACTTGGCCGGGGAGAGGATGGCCTGGGACGCCCGGCTGCCCCCGCGACCCGGATAAGGGGAGGAAGGCGAGGTGAGGACAATGAACTTGTGACAGTTTTAAAAAATCCGATCAGCTGTTTTGATGAGAGATTAATTTCACTCACCGCAGCGGAGTCTGTCAACTCTCTCTCTGATTGGCTACACGTCAAGCTCCACAGGCAGATTCTCGGGGGACACCACACACGCTGCGATATCGGGTCTAGACGATCCAACATGTTCGATTTCACAGATTTGCGATCGGAGCGGTTCTGACGGCGGACCAGAGCGCTCCTAACCCACCACACACGAGAGGATGATCGGATAAGATTATCTTTAGTGATCAGGCGCGTCTATAAGATTGTCGGAGGAGGAGAATCGGGTTAAAAATCCTACCATGTGAACTGGCCTTTAGTGGGATTAAAGGCATCATTTGCAACTTTTTCATATTTTAAAATCTTCTCCTTGAGCCAGTCTGTGCTAATATGACCCTTTACAGATATTTTATGAAGTTCATCATGTCTTCTTTTTACGTTACTAGTTAAGGTTCTTATAATGCAGACATGTAATATTTGGTAAATCTTATTTACCTTTTTCTTGACATGTTTCGACCCACTGCTCAGGTCTTCATCAGTGTAGCGTTCGGAAATAACTTAGTTATTTTAACTACACCCTCTTCAGATAAACATTAGAACTTATTTCTGGATTATAATGAAAAGTGATAAACTGTCATTTAACCCTGATTTATTGAAGGTATTTCTAGGTTATTTGAAAGAGTACAGTGAATTGAAATACCTTGTTAATAATGTGAAGCTGAAACCATAAAGATTGAACAACCATTTAATTTGAAAAACCTAAGAACACAGACAGTTTGAAAGTTTGATGTAAACACAATTAATATTCTTAAACATGTTGAGGATGTTAAAGATAGGGTTAGTCACTTTAGGGCTAATTTGAGTTGTTATGGAATTTGGTTTGGCTTAATTTAGTTAGGAAGAATGAAGCTTTATCAAAGCAAACCTCTCGATCAGAAAGTGGTGTTCGCTCACTGAAAGGTGGACGCTCCTGGATCTGGCAGGCGTTGGTTTCTCCACGAGCTGAGGCTGGAGTCCCCAGACTCGGAGTGGTGGTCCTGGAAGGCGTGGCCGCCGAGGACCTCGCCGGACAGTCCGTGGATACGTCCCGGTCAGCAAGGGAGACATTTCAGCAGCACGCTGAAGTCATTTCTGATCAGTTCCCGTGGTGAGGGAGAGACGAGAGGGAGAGACACAGCAGGTCTCTCAAGGCCTTGTTCAAAGCTGATGGAGGTTCAGCTCAGACTCTGAAGATAGCAGCTCAGCTACATCCAGGCTGTAGCTCAGACCAAGACTGAGACTGTAGCAAAAGACTCTATGAGGACTGATTCGTACCGGAACTGAATATTAGTTTTGAGACGAGTTATCTTAAATTCAACCAATCAGAAGATATTAAGTGTACTAATCAAAACTGAGTTAGTGGACTGGTGGACGGCTCTGATTGGGTAGGGGGACTGTGAGGGAGTTTACCAACTCACATATGACTTCTGCCCGTTAAAACACTCACATTATAATTGTAGAAATGCATGAAATAGCAGAGAAGCATTATAACACTTTGAGTGAATGAGAGGGCAAATGCCCTTGGAGCAGGAACACTACAGGCGACTGTTCTGTAAACAAGAGATTACAGTTGGAACACCAGTCTGTGGTGTTACAGAAGAGACTCCTTTACAGAGAGTGTTTTATTAGACCAGTTAGTGTCCAGTTAAGGTCATCTGGGAGATGGACACCTGAAAGTGGACAGTTGGACACCTGTAGGGATCTTGATTCAGGTTAAAACATAATCCAAGAGTGATTATATTCCAAGTTATTGGGAAAGAAGAGGATTATTGTTGTGATGGTCAACAGAGGTCAAAGTTCAGAGGATATAGCCTATTTGATGATGCTACATCAGAAGTGTCACTGATGTTTACGTGACGCGTCTTTATCAGCTGTTCGTCCGATGGGCGTGACCGACCCAGATCTGTCAGGTCTGCTGAGTCGGTCACGCCCACCTCCACCAGTTGGTTTCTGGAGAAGGACGAACAGCTGATAAAGACGAGTCACATAAACATCAGTGACACTTCTGATGAAGACCTGAGCAGTGGGTCGAAACATGTCAAGCAAAAGGTAAATAAGATTTACTAAATATTACATGTCTGCATTAAAAGAACCTTAACTAGTGACCCTTTACAGAGTTAATGAAAAGTCACTTAGCCCCATCTGGTGGTTAGATCCAGAATACCACGATTGCAAGATCTCCGTCGCCGTCACGGTACCCAGGAAGTCACGTGTCTCACGAGGGTTAGGCTAACCCAAAGTGGCTAGCTGTTATGCTAGCGCTGGAGTGTTTTTAGCTCATGATTCCTGATTTTTCCCATCTCTCCCTGCTTGAACACAGCTGATTTCTTTGAAGGAGTAAATAACCGCTCCTGTAGAAAGCTATGAAGGCTGAGGAGACATTTAAAGCGGCTCTCTGGAGCCTTTTTCTCTGTATCAAAGTTTTCTAAATGTTCTAAATGATATTTCAGGTCTAAACTATGATCTATGGGTTGAGTTCCACAACATCTGTCATTCTGATGAAGACCCTCCTTCCTCCTAGAGACCCCTTTCCATTATTTCTTGCCGCCGACATTTTTCAGCCAATGAAATTCAAATGTCTGCATTCTCTCAACATGCACGCGCATCGACCAAACCTGTACCAGTAGGGGGCGCTGTCGTACAGGACGCTCCGTGTGTTTCTCTGCCGTCTCAGCCGTTCACTGAGGACTCACAGCTCATTTCTACTAAAAACCTACCCATTCTCCAGCTAAAGACGGATTTATTTTTATTTTTAAACCTTTCACCTCACAGAATGGCAAGGCTTGACAGGGTTACGCGTTTATTTTGGTCAGAAAGTTCATCCAGGGCCGAGTCAAGTTCAGCTTCAGAGTCCAGCAGCAGCTCTCTGCTAACAGAGCTAATATCAGAAGCAGCAGGGACAGAGAGGGCTCTTCAGACCCTCGTAGTGTTGGAATAAGATTGTGAACTGTGAGTGATTAAACCCTACACATTGAGCTGTACAGCTCATGTCCGAAGTATATGCGCCGTGTGAACGCGCGCACACGCGACCGGACGCGTGTGTCGAGATGTTTTGAGGAGGAGCCTTTGGACGCTAGATTCAAAAACTGCGGGCACGCTTCAACAAAAGCTTTGTCCCTTCTGCCATTGCTGCTCTTAACAGCTCAAAACATTAATCCTGCTCCTCCTTCTTACCACCTGTAAATGCCCTCGTGTGTTTAACTGTTGGCAATCTGTTGTTTGTATGTCTATGTTCTGACAGTGCATGTGGAAACGAATATCGCTTAAGGGACAATAAAGGTCTATCTATCTATCTATCTGGTGAAACACCCTTCATAGGTGGTTCTCATCATCATCATCCTCCCCATTATTAGGACTGATTCAGCTCCAGATGGCTGGCTGGCTTGATTGTAACGTTTAGCTTAAAAAAACTGAAAAATGAGTAAAAACTGATTAATAAACACGATGAATCATCGGGACTGATTTAGTCCTCTTGTTTTCTTTGTGAATCATGAGAGTCCTTGAGTAGATTATCACATGAATGTGCCTCTTCATTATTCAGCTCGTCGCTGTCCTACGAAGCGGAATTACCACTTAACTGCCATGTTGGCTGCAGAGCTACAAATGGTCACAATCAATTACTGTCCAGCGTGAAGATGTCTGGACAGACAGAAGCATAATTACCTGGTCCGAGTGTTCCAGCAGCAGCGGCAGAGCGGGTCCTATTTAGGAGATTTAGGGGTCGTGTTGAATTTACTGCAGGTGGAGCAGCATAACTAGATGACTAACTTAATATTTCATCACTTATTAGAGGCGAGCTGCCTCTGACTGAGATACCTCTTTGCTCCCTTGAGAGATAGTAATTGGCACTAAAACAATCCTTTCACTGAAGCAGGATCTAATGGAAAATGACTGTTACAGAAACAACGACTGCACTGGTGACATGGACAGAATCAGCATCTGTTACGTCTTAATATCAGAGAGACTCACTTCCAGACAAACGAGGAGACACGGGGTAATTGTGACGGAAGACACAGCTAATCTAGTTTTTCTGTTAATGGTTTTCATCACCATGGAGCAGCTCTTCCTCCCTCCACGTTCTGCCGCTCAGCCTGTCAGAAATCACAAATCAGGGGCTTTATTTAGACCACCACCCAGCTTTCACTTCTACCATTAGAAACATTTGTTTTTCCCAATTTACATCCAAATGAGAAAAGGTGCTGTATTATCCCCACAGGGAGTTTTGTTCTCAGGGAGTGAACACATGCCGCTTCCCGTTTACAACCACAACAGGTTCTCACACATTCACAAAATCTAATTCAAGCACATTTAAGGTGAGTTTGAGATTTTCCAGCACCTCTCAGTGATGATAAATGGTACATATGTATTCAAAATGATTATTTCACTTCCTCACCTCATAAAAGTCAAAGTTCTCCCTAAAAACCAGGTTTTAGTTGGTTCCAAACAGAGATTCAGGTTCTGAGAGCTGATCTGACCTGCTGACGGCATCTTCTGATTTAAAGAGCAACAATTAGCAGAATCTGAAGGACAGCTTCTCACAGGAGGACCATGTTCACCTCTTCACACATTCTGTTTGACAGACAGCTGAGCAGAACCAATCCCAGTGTCTCTAGCTGACTAGAGGCTTCCTCACGAGGCTAGAATTAGAATCAGAACACTTGATTATCATTGAGCAACAACGGGACACGCTGTAGGCACGAGGAAATCACAAGGACTGATTCAGTGTATACATACAAAAACTGAAGGTTCCATATTCTGCTAAATCCACCTTCTAACAGTCAGATCAGTCCCACAGACTGTGTCTGAGACCCAAAAGTGTTCAAATATTTTCACTGTTTTCACTTCCTGTTTCTCATTTTTGGGAAATGTGTTTTGAGCTAATGCTAAAACGAGTGGTTTCTAAATCTGTCCCCTGATGATGTCAAGAAGGGAAAAGACCACTCCCCTCTAGAGGACAGAGCCAATCAGAGCACCTTTGTCTACCTGAGCCCCCCCCCCCCCCCCCCCCCCCCCCCCCCCCCCCCCCCCCCCCCCCCCCCCCCCCCCCCCGCCCTTTAAAAACCACGGGAGCGCTCATCCTCACAAACGTTAGCTAACAGTCACGGTGACGCTACGAGCCAAGCACGGCAGCTGCTTCGTAGATGGTTGAGCAGTCCCTCCAGGAAGTTGCGGGGATTTTTTGTGATGGTTGCGATCTAAAATGACTGATATCGCTGCAAATTTTTCTAATAGTTGCGGTCAAAGTTTTTCAATCATTTTTTAAATTTTGTTTAAGGTTTTATTTAGTTTATATGCACACACAGTTAACCTCTACACACACACACACACACTGTACACGCTGTTTCATCATCAAATAAAGACTACAAGATGATGTAATCTCCATGACAACACAGCTGACAGCCTGTCTCAGCGTCACTCAGACGTTACAGCGTGAGCGGCTTTACTTTCACTTTCAGATTCACCTCAGTGGTTCCTCGTGTTCACTGGATACAAACGCCACGTGGTTAATCGCGTGTTTAAAAAATAAACAACGTTCAAAGGAATCCACGTTAATTAACGATGAATAATAAATAAATAATATCAAAACCGCTGACACAGCACAGTTTAGGACACAGATCAGTTCTTTTTAAATCTAGTTTCTCACATTGGACATTAAACAGAACTCACCTCGTCTCTTTTATCACTCCTATCAGACCCCAGCCCGTCTCTGCTCCTCTTTTCAGATAATCTCCTCCATGTTTTGCGGTCAAAAAGTTTTTGTCAAGTGATGATTTTCATGTCTAATCCACCACGACGTTGTGTTTGGTTCAGAACAGCTTTCCACCACTCTGGTGTCATACTTTAGGAAACTGATTTGCTCGTATTTTAGCCGTAATATCTGATGGAAACCGACCGGAGTTTAGCGGCTCTGAGCTCAAAAACCGGAAGCAACACAGCTGGAGGCAACGGGATTGGTCAAAACTTATCTGAGTGGCTCTGATTGGTCAAAGAAGATGACGAAATACGACAAAAACAAAGATGATTGGTCAAATTTGCGGAAAAGTTGCGATGATTGGTGAAAATTGCAAGGCTGCGGCAAATGGTTGAATTTGCGTTAATAGTTGCGATCGCAACTTCCTGGAGGGTCTGGTTGATCAACGAGTTACTCCCTTCATCTGAGACCCTGAAGATCCACTGACGTCTCACGAACGGAGAGAAGAGAGATGGGCGGGGCTTAGAGAACTGCCCCGCCCATTTGAAAGTAAAGTTTATCTTCAGGAGGTTGGATGAAGAACAACAGCTGACCTTAAAGTCAGGGTCAGTTTGACCAATCAGAGCTTTGACCTGTTATTGAGATGTAGAAGAGATGATGCAGAGTGGAGAGAGAGGGATGAACATGGGAACTTTAAATGAAAGAGGGAAGGATGCACATACAGTAGATGATTACAGACATGTTTAGTGCACGTGTGTGTTCCGGGATGTGACCGCGTGGGGAAACTGGTCCTGAGTCAGTTAGTCCTACCTAGATCTAATGGACCTGGAGCTCCTGACAGACAGCAGGTCAGACAGGTGATGAAGGCGTTGCCTCTGATGATGATCCGCTCTCTGCCGAGGACGTGCATGTCTTCCAGGGAGTCCATCATCTCCTGTTTAACCACACTCTGGAGCCTCTTCCTCGGTGCAGCAGGTCAGGATGCTCTCAGAGGATCGGTAGAAGGTTGTCAGAAGCTCCTGACTGCATGATGTTCTTCTCAGGACATGCAGATGCTGCTGTACCTTCCTGACGACCGTCCTGGTGTGAGAGACCAGGACACGTCCTCAGAGATGGTGGTGATGGTTTTACCCCGTGTTTTCTGAAGATCTCCTAAGTCTTCCTGGTGTTCAGAGCCAGGTCGTTTACAGCAGGAAGGACCAGATCAGCTCCACCACCATCAGGAAGCTTCATGATGGTGTTGCTGCTGTGAGCTGGTCTAACACCCATCTCTACTGTCTCCAACTAATCATTTGTTGACATGCTGTATTTTTGTCAGGATGCCAGGTCATATCACAGTAGAGACAGAAGAGGTGTGATCCATCCTCATCATCTGCTTTCTTTCTTTTTGTCTGAATCTGAGGTGTTTTCTCCTCTCACCACCATCACTGCCATCGAGTGTCTGACCAGGATGATCCTTTTTCTATGAAACATTTTTGACTGGAGGTCTGACTTGGGCTCAGTCCTGTTTGTGCACGGCTGCTCTACAGTTCATAGTTTCTACAGTTCTCACTACGGCCTGATGGGAGGTGATAATCAGCTCATTTGCTTCTTTTCAAAGGGCAAGAGGAAGAAAAAGGCTTGTGATTTCTCACCAGAAATGAGAGTTTTTCTGTCCTTGTGATCCCCGAATAGTAAATGATTAAAATGTTAAAAACATGACGTCTCCTCGGTACTTCCTCAGAATGTTTTTATTGTCCTACTACTGGTTTGACTCAGTCTTCTATGTCTGATGTTTTCATAGCGCCCCCACATGGATGAGGCAGGTACTGAAAGTAGTAACATAATCCTGGGCATCATCACATGACAATCAGCTCCACTAATGAAGTGAATTAACTACAAAATAAAGTCAAATCCACTGAGATGTCCCATCAAAATAAGGTCAAATATGATTTTAGGACACTCATACAAAACTCCCATAGAGCGCCGTGGGTTTTAAGGAAAAGTAACAAAAAACTCCTCAAAACAGGTTAAACTACATGAACCAAAGTATTCAATCAACACTACAAGTGTTCCTCTAACATTCGGCCACAACAAAGACGTGTCGCTGCTTAATGAATAAAATCACTCATCAGGACAGAGCTAGTTAGCCCTAGCCATTAGCTCATATGTGTTTTGAATGAGGGAACTCAACTCAGCAATGCATCGTTAATAAAACAAAAGAAACAAACCAGATGACTCACTGTGGAGTTGATTAAATCAGGACAATCAATCAGCTGGGTTGTCACAAGCTGTTAAGAAGGAGTTTCCTCCATGATAAAAACTCCACGAGCTACTTAGAGCTTCTGGATCAACGTCCTGATCTGAGCTGAGACTCCGGTCTTCTGCTCATGCTTCAGGAGCCCCAGGGCTCTAATACACTTTGTATTGAAGGCGTTTCCAGTGCACACGCTCCAGTTCTAGCGTAGGTCTATGGTAAAGACCCGAAGCATGCGCATGACATGTCAGTCTGGTAAAAAAGTGAGAACAGTTTTAAACTACACCTAAATGCAGATTATACACAGCACTTAGAGTATGGATAGTTCAGCTATTTTATGATTCCAGTCCTCTTCTTCCTGTGAGACTAGTGGTGCAGCGCCCTAGCGCCCCCTATTGACAGGCTGCCACTGAATAAATGATTGGAAGCACAGATGTGATCAGAATATAGAGTAATGAAGGAGCAGATGATGGGTTCTGTTCAGGATTATGGAGATGTGTTCTGGTTTGTGTGGAGCTGTGATGGTTGGACAGTCTAACAGGAAGGAGGACTTTCTAGTGATCCATGTGGTCTCTGGTGGAGGGTCCACAGGTGGACAGGGACACATTTCTTTCTTTATTACCATTATATTAATGTAATATTTTATGATACTGTAAAAATAAGATTACAATAAACGATTGATATATCAGGCTTTACAGGAAACGAAGTGGAGGTGAAGCTGCTGTTCTTGTGTAGGGAGTGAAGTGAGAGACTGTCTCCAGCTGAGCTGTTCACACAGGACAAAAGATGGAGGTGACTTTCTCCCTGAGGCAGGAGGAGACTGTGGAGCTGGAGCTTATGGTGACAGAGGTTATAGAACCGTGTCCTCCTCCGTCAGCTGAACCATGAATATAAATCACGCTGTCTGATTCAGCCTCAGCAGACAGAGTCATAAACACGTTCTAGTGGTGAATCTGGATCGACTGGTTTTAACAGACCAGACCGACAACCTGACCACAAACAGAGGAGTTGGTCCCGATCCACAGCTTCCTCTGATGTCATCAACGCTACATCTTTTACTTTTTCTTCTAGCGGTTCTAACAGCTCAGCATCAGCTCCTTCACCAGATTTATGTATTCCATAATCAGAATTCAAACAGCGTTTCTATAAGTACTGCACATTTTCTAGTGGAAGTATTTTTCATCCATCCCTCCTCAGTACTGTCTCATCAACAGGACTCAAACCCTTCATCCACTCCGATGGCTTTTTATGTTTTTGTTACATCAGTCTCAAACCCTACATTCAGTTTTCTGGAGGATCAGAATCCTTAAATGACAACTTAGAGCTTTAGTCTTTCCTTCTATTTGCTTTTATCTCTTTCCGTCTACTTGAATCTCTGTTCCATTCACCGTTCCTCCAGTCAGCTTCACCTGGAGAGGGTCCTTTGACTTCTTCTTTTCCATTTTTCTTTTCATCTTCAGGGACTCTGTTCATGCTCTCTTTTTAACCCCCACATGACTAAAACACCAGCCTTCCAGCCTGTACGTGCTGTGGTGTCTGTGGTGGTGCTTCCGTCACATCATATAAACTCTACCTTTATTTAGTCCCTGCTGCCTCCTCCTCCAGCTGTCTGCTCCCGTTTTATTGGCCTCAACGTTTTCCCCCAGCAGACAACTAAGAAGCAACTTTCATTTCTACCTGCTGTGCTTGTCTACAACATTCAGCCTTGTACACACACACACACACGCGCACACACACACACACACACACACCCTTAAGATATTGCATGTAAACAGTAGCTCCTATTTCTGGTCTCAGAAGTCAAACTCTGGATCTGGTCATCAGTAACAGAAGGTTTTGGGAGAAACTTCTCCAACCTTTCAGAAATGGATGACAGACATGATCTGTTATTTAAATAGACTCAGGTTTTTGAAAATGAACTTTCAAAATGATCAAATCTGAGGGTCCTTTGCAGGAAGCAGAAATAGTGATGTTATGTGGCAAAAGTGAATTTTTGTTAACTGCAACAAAGGACAGCCCCATAACAGACCTGTTTTAGTTCATTTACTGTAGAAGCCACACTTTAAAGGAGTGGTTTTCTGGGTTATTTTATAGTTTAGCATTGTTCTCTAGTGTAATTCAATGCTATCTGTGTCATTTTTATAAAGAAAGAAGCCTTGATGCTTCTAATATAAGCTTTAGAAGTTTGAAATTCTAAAGCTGAGTTTGAAACAGCAGGATTCTTATTAGATATGCACAGCCCTCGCTTCTGATTGGCTGTAGGTATTTGATACTGAATGTGACGGTAAACATGGCAGCTCGGCTTTATGTGGATAAAGTTAGGGTCGAAGGACAAATTAGAAGAACCGCTTCCTCGGCGTTTGTCAATGAATGACTCAGAAGGGTAATACTCACAGTGAATTTACATTTTATCCTAAAAGCTCAGCCAGCCTCGAGCTAACAGCCGTTCGCTCCCCGCATGCGAGCTGCTGTCCACACCCAACTCCGCTTTCAGCTTCTGGGCTGACTCTTCCCACGTCCCGCATTACTCCTTCGGCCAAAAGTCAGCTGTGTTTTCCACCAACGAGAAGCGAAACTGAAACTCCGCCGGTCGCCTCGCTCAGATGCCAGCTGCTGCTCTCACACACACACACACACACACACACTGCTCTCAGTACTTTGTGTGTCTTAACCAAAATACCTCAGAATAAGTTCTAATTTTGTCAAGATTAGCCAAAATATATTACAAAGTTAGCCAATAGCTGCACCTACAGAATTTATTAACTTCCATGAAAATAAATAATAAATAAATGAAGACAGCTCCGGGGTTTGTAGTCAGCGTTATATATCTGCTACGCCACACGCCAGGTACAGGTCTGTGCCATAGCTACGCTATAGGTCTGCGTTCCGCCATGTTGAATTATCAAAAAAACAAAAGCTAGCAGCTGGGCGGACCGAAAGGCGTTACCATCTCAGCAAATACACACTGTGACGTCACAATGTGTACAACTACACAACCGCAATTTTAAGTTTCATTTCTTAGAAATCCAGTTTTTTTTTTCTAAATAACCAGGGAACAGAGAGTTTTCATGTTTGGCCTCCATGACAGGCTCAGGGGGACCTGTTAGAAACTATGAAGACCTGGAAAACATGGATTCTGACAAAACCACCCCTTTAAGTTCTGCATGCAGTGGCGCTTTTGCGTCACCAGGGGGCATTCACTGTGTGTGAGTAGAAGTTTTTGATAGTGTGCGTCGTGGACCGAAAGAAATCAAGACATCTGTTAGCAGAGCTACACGTCACGTTGTGAGGTAATAAACTGCTGGACGTCCTCTTCGTTCCTTTGAGTGCAACAGTTAACATTTATTTTGATGAAAACTGTAACTGATTTTAGTATACAGTTATACTGTTACACTCTTTTGAAACAGATAAATCTGTTGAGAGAAAAGCAGTCAGATGGACAGCTGTCCAGGGACCTGTATCTGGTTACATCTGTTGTGCTGGTTCTTCTGGTCGTGGTGGTGAGAGCTGACTAGAACAGACAGAAGCTCAGTGAGGAGGAGGCCCTTCAGAGGGGAACCAGAGGAGCTCTGGTGATAAAGACCAGTTAGTGGGAGGAGGAGGAGGGCAAAACGAGACGGTGCTTCTAATGGGTTCAACTGGTCTTCTACAACTTTAACCATCGTCATGTCTGAAGAAGACTAAACATCCCACTAGGCTGAAAGTCTTTGGGTTAACAGACTTGTTAAAGTTGTTAGTGTTGATCAAACTGTGTCTGCAAAGGCTTCTGGGAGTTCGTCAGATTGGTTTATAGATGGTTCTAGGCTGGTGGTCTGAGGAGGATCCATGGAGGAACACACAGACCTGTACAGGACACATGATGGAACCCTAGTAATCAGGTATCAGGATGAAACCTTAGACCCATTGGTAGACCTTCATGGTGCAGTGGGTCCTGGTTCCTCCTGGTCCATGATGATGGTCTCATGTGGTCAGAGTCTGCAGACCATTGTCCTCCACGCTGCTCTGACCTGAATCCAGTAGAACGTCTCTGGGACATCGTGATCAGGTCCAACGGGTAGACTTCAGACTGTCCAGGAGCTCCGGGACGCCCCGGTCAGGATCTGGGAGGACACCATCCATGACAGCTATTTCACTGAGGTGCTCGAGGGAGAACCTGGTGCTGATGGTGTCACAACAAAAAGAGTCCCCAAACATGGTTCCGGATGCAGCTCCAGTCTGCAACGGTTGATCTGTAGGTCGATCGTCTTCATTAAATAACGAAGCATTCTTTAGTTCCACCACATTCATCAGGATGGACGTGTTCTGAGCGGCGAACGTTCTAATGATCTAAATCAGCTCCTGGGATCGGTGGACATAAGGGTCGTAGTGGCAGCCATCTTGAATCAGGTTGACTCAACCAGTTGAAGACATTCATCCAGTGGGGGAAGATTAAAACCAGTCCGGTGGTTGATGACTAACGCTACAGACCGACGCCCACACACAGGTAGTCGTGTTGTCGTGGGTTTGATGTTTATCCAGGTAGACGATGTGCTGCAGCTGGAGGAAGCAGGTGTTGTGTCTGCCTGGTGCTGCTCCCTGGAGGCTGAGCCAGTCCTTACTGAACGGATCTGCTCAGATCGAAGACCTCACCGAGGGAGCCAGACGCTCCCGCTGGCACCGTTTATGATTTATGAACGTTTGACTTTTTTGACTCGTGAATGAAAATAGTTTGATCTTAATTAAACCCAGCTTGTTGATCATCATAACAGCTGGTATTTGAGCGTCAGCCTGTCTGGTTAATCACTGCTGCGTGAAACGAAAGCAGAAAACATCTTCACTTTACATTTCCCTGACAGTTATCTTTTTTCAGCTCTGATGAAACATGCATTATTTAAACAATCTGCAAGAATCACTTCATGAGCTCCTTCACAAACTCAATTATGCAAAGAAATGACTTCTAAAATAAAATCATCTCAGCGCTCCACTTCCTGCCGCTGACTGTGACCTGATCCATAGGGTTCTATCTCAGACTCGGTTGTTTTCCTTTACGATGAGATGAGCCACGTTCCCCTACCTGCGCCCACACAGGGTCCCCGCTCACTGCTGCACAGAAAGAGGGAGAAACTAATTAGAGCAGAACCACAGCTGAGTAAATGAGTTTCTCCTGACACTGATCCCTGAACCACGTCTCCTCCTACAGCAGAGCGCCAGCAAGGTGGAGGCGCGCTGAAAATAACCGGAGAACCTGACTAAACTTTACCTTCCTGGTTTTATTTAGTGTACATTAGAGCGCTGCAAATATGAATCATTTTGATAGATGACTAATGAGTCGACCCGTCCAGGGAGTCCCCCGCCTCTCGCCCCTTGACCGCTGGAGATAGGCGCCAGCTCCCCTGCGACCCTCTGTGGAGGATGGATGGACTCATTAATCAACCAGTCAGATTCTGAAATGTGTCGTTAGAAACGTTAATTATTCTGGATAACCTGAGTTACAGCCAGACGATCAGTCAAAACACACACAGTCATACAGTGGTGTGAAAAACTGTTTACCTCCATGAGGCGGCAGAGCCTTCTTCTGGCAACCGGAGGGTTGTTGGTTCAAACCCCTGTCCGACTGGTTCACCTTGTTGTTGTGTCCTTGGGGAAGACATTTCACCCCGTTGCCTGCTGGTGGTCAGAGGGTCCAGTAACAACAGAGAGCAGAACACCAGCCGTTGAAACGCTATGCTAACGTAGCCCCTGGTTTTTCCTCTTTCTACGTCCAAACGGTTTTAGCTTTCTGCTAGCTGAAACGTGTTTTTCTTTTTGGGACTCTGGGATTGTTTCTCGGAAAAAGGTGGCTTGCCAACTCCAGGTCAGGAGAGAGATCCTGCCTCAAGTGGAGGAGTTCAAGTATCTCGGGGTCTTGTTCACGAGTGAGGGAAGGAGGGAGATGTGATGCGGACGCTGAACCGGAAAGCAAGGCTCTCGATTTACCGGTCGGTCTACCTCCCAATCCTCACCTATGGTCATGAGCTTTGGGTAATGACCGAAAGAACGAGATCACGGATACAAGCGGCTGAAATGAGTTTTCTCCGCAGGGTGGCCGGGCTCAGCCTTAGGGATAGGGTGAGGAGCTCGGACATCCGGGAGAGACTCGGAGTAGAACCGCTGCTCCTCCATGTCAGAAGGAGCCAGTTGAGGTGGTTCGGGCATCTGGTAAGGACGCCTCCTGGACGCCTCCCTCGGGAGGTGTTCTGGGCATGTCCTGCCGGCAGGAGGCCCCCAGGTCGACCCAGGACAAGCTGGAGGAAATACATCTTCAGTTTGTCCTGGGAACGCCTGGGCGTCCCAGCTGAGGAGCTGGTGGACTTGGCCGGGGAGAAGGTGGCCTGGGCTGACCGACTTGGAATGCTGCCCCTGCGACCCGGACCCGGATAAGCGGAAGAAGGCGTGGGGGGGGCGAGCGAGGGTATTTTTTCTCTTTTTTTATTTTTATTTGCCCATATATCTATAGCTATGTTAGAACGTTGTTAAGAGGCATGAAAAAATGTTTTGAGCCAATTTGTTTTTCAAATTACTTATAGCACCGTTAGCTAAAAGTTTTGTGACAAAAATCTTTTTAAAAAATGAATAAAATGGAGGCAAAATTGTGGATGTATTTTTTTAAACCTTTATTTAACCAATCAAAAACAGATTAAGAAGAAGTCAGGAGAGGTTTTGACCTTTGAACTCTCTCATGGAGGACATGGGTTAGGGTTAGGCCTCTGACCTTTACTTTAACCCAGTGAGTCCTGCAGGGCTGTAGATGTTGTTCTGGGCTCTTTTGTTCTTGAATTTCTTTAGAACAGAACCTGATGTGTTGGTTTTTGCGGTTCTTTAACATCCTTCATGTTGTCAGACAGGTTCTATTGAAGTGGAGAAACTGGTAGCAGGTAAGGTTCAGTCCCCGGTTCCAGCAGACCACGTGCTGATGTACCACTGGGCTAGATACTGACCCCTTGAAGTTATCCCCCGTCATCCAGTTGGCAGCATCCAATCAGCTCCTCAGGGATTCACAGTGAGTCGGTCCGGATCAGGAGAAGGCTGGGCCTGTCTATGTGCTGGCTTCTGCGGTATAGGTACCAAGTCCCTTTATTATAAGAAATTTTGGGCTGTTTTTCTATAAACTGTGATATACAAATCAAAATATATAAAATACTTTTTCTTGTTTATAAAATGTAGTGGCTTATGTATGCTGGTCGTGTCTCTGTCCACTAAATCTAATCAGCCCAGTCACAGAATCCATCGACAGCTGCGAGCAGTCCCACTGCTGCGTTAGACACTACGACCTGTTGATAAACCTCTATAATCTAGCATGAGACTGATTGTCTAGTTTGAGTCAACCACACAACGTCTGAATTACGATGCTCGCCGTGTGATATCTGTGGTTCTATTGTTGATCTATTCTCCTGAGCTTCAGGTTTCCTCCAGTGGGCGGGCCCTGCACGTAAGTAGGCGTCTTTGAGGACGTTGCTTCATGTCCTTGCTCCGTTCAGCGGAGGCTTACAGCTGTTCTTTGTCATAAAGTAGTCCCTAGTCTAAAATAGTTCCTGTGATTCCTTCGTGTTACTTTTTATTTCCTCTTCCAGTCGATCTGTTTACTGAGGTCACTAGGTAGAACTATGGAGGACCGATCCTGCCATATTTAGAAATACACATAGAAATAAATAACTGTCTTAATAAAACAAACAATCTTTTAAATATTGTGTCTAAAATATAAAAATGAGACTTTAAAATTTTAATTCATCATAACGCGTGACATAAATTAATATATATTTACCATTTTCAACAATATTAATTTAACATTGTCATAATTATCTAATTTTCCATTTTATTTGCAATATTATTTTCCTTTGTTTTAATTATTTAATCATATTTTTATATTCTGCATTTATTTAATGCAATTTTTTTTATTTCTTAATATATTTTTTCTTAGTTTATTATTATTTTACTCTATTTATTTATTTGTCCATTTAAAAAATTTCAGTAATTTCTGCTTTTTTTTTTTTTTTTTTTT
>SSNR01000657.1:148355-174297 GCA_006937965.1 Callopanchax toddi | reverse complement strand
CCCCCCCCCCCCCCCCCACACACACACACACACTGTAACCAGAGCCATTAGGGTGTGGGGATGGAAGTCCCGCCTTCTTCCTGGATCCGATTCGTCTTTTTAGCTTCACTCAGAAAAACGTCCCATTTGTTTACATGCAGGGGGTGGGACTAAAAACCTGTACTGGAACCAGCCACTAGGGGGCTTTCCAGCTTCACCGTTCTTCATTACTTCGTCTAGGTTAACGTGTTGCTCAGTTAGTGACGAGTGTCTGGGTTTAGAAGTGAGGAATACAGCTGGAAGGGTCAAAGAAATGCAGCTGATTTGATCAATAGGATCGTTTTCTAAATCATTACTGTTGGCATGGAGTGAAAATCACGACTCTGTTTAATAAAGCCATTCATTTTGTTGACAGCTAATGAAATGCATCGAGGTCACGGTAGTCATAACTGAAGGGCAGATCAATAGACTACAGCTTAGCTTCAGTCTATTTATTACAGCTAACTGGGCAGAAAGAGTAAAGGATTAAAGGGCTAAAACATCATGGCTGTACGTGATAAAGAGGATTAAGTTAAACCAACCGAAGGGGAGAGCTCTGAAACATTATGTAGACGATAAATCAACGGTCCTGAAACTAATCAGGAGCAGCGCTTTAGCACTGGAGTCCTGCAGTTAGGTCAGTGTTAGATGACTGAAGTCAGCAAGCATGAAGGAAATCATGTGTTTGAAAAGGACGTCCATTTCTCTCCTCCATCAGATCTTTTCTACGGTGAGTTTGAAGGTTTTTTAATTGGATCAACTAGTTCCATGCAGCTGTGGTGAATTCCTACTTTATAAAAAAAACTAAAACATCTAAATTCATTACGAACGTTAGTCTAAAATTCTAAGTTTGACAATACACTCTCAGAAATGAAAGGACATAATTGTACCATTTTTTTGTCACTGGGGTGGTACCCTCAAAAGTACAATTTTGTACCTTTAACTGGGGTTATGTCCTAAGGGGTACAAATTTATACCCTAAGGTACAGGTTTGACTAGTAAAAAGTACAAACTACACGGGTAAACATGTGTACCCCCAGTTAAGGTACAAAATTGTACCTTTTGACGGTACCATTTTGAACCTTAACTGGGGGTACACATTTTTACCTTTGTAGTTTGTACCTTTTACTAGTCAAACCTGTACCTTAGGGTATAAATTTGTACCCCTAAATGGTACAAATATGTATCCTAAGGGGTAGAAATATGTGTCCTAAGGGGTACATATTTACCTGCAGTTAAAATGTACAAAGTTGTACTTTTGAGGGTACCACCACAGTGACAAAAAAGGTACAATTCTTGTCCTTTCATTTCTGAGTGTGTATAAAGTAAACAGCTGTAATTATTTTAACTAATAGAATCCTAAGTTTCATCCAGTCATGGATCAACCGCCCGTTTACTGAACTGAAAACTAAAGGAGTTTGTTCTGGATGTTTGGGTCGATCTCTTCAGGACCACACCCACATGGTGACATCACTCAATGTGGGCGGAGTCTCTAGAAACAGTAAATACACCTGAGTGGAGCAATTCTCATGGTAAAAGGATAATTACTAATACGTATTTCAGCAGCGTGTCTCTGGGTAATAGGTGGTGATAACGTTTAATATCCCACTGACTTCTTACAGCTGCTTAAACTCCTTGAAAGGCTGGAATTTTAATTTGGTATTTTTAAGGTTTGAAAGCGTTTGGATTAGAAATAAAGGACTTGACAGTGGCTGAAGTTGGTCGTAGCGCGGTTGTTTTTTTATGTTCAAGCTGTAAGAAAACCCTCCACTGAAAAACAAATGATGTCACTCTTTGCCAGAACTTCACCCATTAAGTGCTTGGACATTTCTTCTTATTCTAATGCAGATTTTAGAAAAACGTATACAAGAAACACCTGTAACAATGTTTATGGAACCTTGCACAGATTTTTTTCACTATGTGTAAATTATGTAAGGAGATGGAAATAAACTCCCTTAAAAAGTGCTGTAATGTGATTTTGGTCAAAGTGAGAACCCTGCGTTGATAGCAGAGAGAAAGTCACCAGAAAAATGACAGACGGCTCCTCCTCTGCTCATCATTTACATTTCCCATCCTCCCGCTCCAGCCTGTCAGTGAGCCGAGGTGATGAAATCATCAACTTTCTGAGTGCGTGCTCTTCCCATAAGTGACAGATGCTGGGAGGATCACCGTGGATTCTGCTGCTAATGACCTGCACTGCACAACAAACAGAGAGGGGCTCGGAAGTATTTCTGCAGCACTGATGTGACCGAGTACCGGGGGGGATTCTAGCTCTTTTAGAAAATGAGGGAAATGCATATATTATATATTTTTGGGAGCTACAAAGTCCTGGAAGTACAGCCAGAGTCGGCCATCTGCTCCTCTCAGAGAAAACATTGGTTTTCTTAAATGACCTGTAAAGTCATTTAATCTAGATCAGCATCTCAAACCTTTGCTCAAGTACAGTACTAGAAGTTCCACAGGGCTCAGTATTAGGCCCCATCCTGTTCCCTATCGACAATAACGAACTGTAACGGCCTCTCAAACATCATGAACCACCTTCATGTGACAGCAGTTCTTTACCGCTGCTCGTCCTCTTTTAGCCGCGCCTCAGAGTTTAGACTGACCACCTGGTCCTGGTTGGAGCTGGTCTTAAAGGTAGTGGGGGGGGGGGGGTTGAAGAATAATTTGTGTTTTGTACCATTTGTGATTTCTAAGACACTTAACGGGATATTTAGGTCTTTTTGAAGTGACGTTCCATCTGATATTTATCTACAGTAAGGAGCACACCCACCAATGACATCATTCAAAGAGGGCGGAGTGTCGAGAAGCAGGAAGTAGTCCTCTGACTGGAGCAACACTCATAGATGCTGCAGCAGCATAGACACCAGAAACTGAAACTGTTTCATGCCAGTTTGTAAAACTTTAAGTAATCAAGCCTTCTAACACATCCGATAGGAATTTTTGAGCAAAAGTTGTTCTGTGAGGCGTGTCTGAGTCACCGGGCGTCTGCAGCCGTGCTCCGTACCAGACGGTGCAAATGTAAATGAGCGACACAGTTCACAGGATGAGCTGACGGCTCGTTACTGGAGCCCCAGTAGCCCCTATGGACGACCCGCCACTGGGCCCAATTTGGTATTTTTTCATGGGGCCTAAAATCCCTGACAACCCCTGTGGACCGGCCCAAAATCATCAGCGGCCCAGCGGGCATTGCCCGGTACGCCAGATGGTCGGTCCGTGCCTGGTTGCTAATTTGTCATCAATCTGCAGCAGGGACTCTCCCGATCTGACTAGCCAACAGCGCTGCTCCTGGAGTCATATCTGTCATCTATGCAAGAAGAAAATCCATCCAACCATTAAAAAAACATCCATTTAAACAAAACATATCAACAGAAGGAACCGGAACTCGTGTTGCTCTTTTCCTGCAGAGAAAGAACTCAGACAGTGACCTCCTCTCTGCCTTCGGTTGGTTTGGATTTATGTTTTCAGGCTGAAAAGAAGTCCATTTTAATCA
The DNA here is from genome assembly GCA_006937965.1 of Callopanchax toddi. Lineage (NCBI taxonomy): Eukaryota > Metazoa > Chordata > Actinopteri > Cyprinodontiformes > Nothobranchiidae > Callopanchax > Callopanchax toddi. The sequence continues at coordinate 170,786 of SSNR01000657.1, read as the reverse complement.
GTTTGTTTTTCAACTCACATTCTGAAGTCTTCAGAGCTCTCTGTTTTCATCATCCTTTTCTTTTTGGGACTCTGGTATTTTTTCCTCAAACTGAAGCGCTAACAGCTGTTTCTGTCCTTCTCTCACTTCCTGGATGTTCTGCTGAAAAATGCTCCAGCAGCATTAATGGAGGATCCAAGCAGTGAGGAAGTGAGGCGCTTCAGGAGACAGACAGCCGGATTGTCCAATAGCTGCTTCAGTCTGAAACGTCTGATTGGCTGAGGTTCTAGAGAACTGCGGGACAGCCGCTTTATTGATTTCTTTCTGTTTTTTTATCACAATATGTTTATAGCTCTTAAATGTCTCACATTTGTACATCAGTCAGTCGTTCACATGCTGATGGAGCTTTAGAGGCGAAGCGACCAGACAGAGGCGCCACCAGCCTTCAGACCACCACCACCAGCAGGCAATGAGGGTAAAGTGTCTTGCCCAAGGACACAATGACAAGGTAACCCAGCTGGAGCGGGGATTCAATCCTGCAACCCTCTGGGTGCAAGACCAACGCCCTAATCACAGAGCTACTGCCTCCCCTGTAGCTATACTATGTCAGAACCTTGTTAAGAGGCAAGAAAAAAACATTTTAAGCTACATTGTGTACCAATGTACCTATAGCACCTTAAACGGAACGCTGGCGAGCTGAATGAGGCGCTTTGATGAAAATGAGTCGAGACATCTGGGGGTATTCATCGGCGTGAGTTGAGACAAAAACGTTAGTGTGTTGAGTTGTAGAACAGCATTTGGGTGAACTAATTTTGGTCAATCATGTGAACTCGATGTCCACTCCTGAGCATCCTTTTATTGTGGCGGGGTTGAACCTTTGATTAGTTCTGAGGCGTTCTCTCTCATCAGATGGATTCTTATTCAAAGAATCCTCATTGACAGCTTACCCTGCTGATTGCATGTTGTGTCCTTATTTCAATCAACTCCACGGTGAGTCGTTAGCTTTGTTTTACTAAAAACGCGGCGCTAAACTTAGCTATAACCCCCCTGATGAGCTAATGCTAAGCTAACGAGCTTTAAGTCCTGATTAGTGATTTTATTCATTAAACAGCAACAGGTCTTTGTTATCTTTATGGCTGAATGTTAGAGCAATACTTCTAGTGTTGATGAGTACTTTGGTTATTGTAGTTTTATCCATTTTGGATGTTTTTCATCACTTTTCCTGTTTAATGCCAAAACGCCCTAATGTACTTTTGAATTGACTGATGTGATTCTAGTTTCCAACTTATTGACCTAAATGACTTTTTTAAAGGATTAATACTTTAACTAAAACCAAGTTTTTGTCAACTGAAACTGGACTAAAACTATCACAAACAGACATGACTAGAATGGGACTAGAACTAAAGTGGCTGATAAAAATGAAACCATTAAAGCCAGACCAGATATGACCTAAAGACAGGAAAAGATTTACATTGTTACGTTTTGGTTAAAATGTGCAAATTCAAACATGTCTGAAATTGTACACATTGTAATATTTAGATAAAAGAACAGAATGGTTGAATTCCTCCCACAGAGTCTAAACCAGGCTTCCTGTGAGCGAGCTGCGTCTGTCGGAGGATAGACCTGCCATAAAAGTTCTTGTAATGGAGGAATAACATGCTGCACTGCTGTCACCACGTTCTGCCTCAGTCATTATCTTCACTGTAAACCAGCAGCTCAGAGGTCGTTGTGTCACAATTACACTTGGTGGTTTATAAATACAGCCGCGCGGAGTCGAGTCATTACTTCTGACGGACAAGTCAGCTGTGTGAAGGATGCAGAGTGTAGGAAGAGAGCGACGAGGAACGCTAGAGGCTCCACAGGGTTTAGCAGGCAGAAAAACTGGATGGATGGATGGATGGACATCAAAGTACTGAGGCAGCTGCAGCACTTGAAGGGTTACTTTGATGCCCATTTGGTCACTGAAGGAGTTACACCTTCATCCAACAAGGAGGAGATAAATCAGAGTCCTGGGTTTAAGGTCAGTGTGTCACATTTAAACATTCTGAATAGTTTGAAATAAAGATAAACAATTAGATAAAAACAGTGGGTATTAAACACATCTCTAAAGGTTTTACTGATGTGAACTTCTCTCCAGATGTTAACCCATCCTCCACACATGTGAACACATCAAACCATCCATGTCCACCTTAAGTTCTGTGTAATAAAATGGAACGACTCTGCTATGATTCGGTTTTGTAGGAGGAGCCAAGATGCAGAGATGAATGCAAATCAACAGCAGTGAAGGCGAGTGTAATCCAAAAACGGGTTTTATTAAAGCAGAGGACGACAGGAACACAGTAGAATCCGACAAAGACATGACAAGACAGGGAAGCTTAAATAAGGAGGGAAGTGATCACGAGGACGAGACACAGGTGGGCTGGATGACAACAAGGAACACCTGTGAAAACAACAAGAGGAGAAAGATTAATACAAACAAACGACACCAGAGGGAACAGGATGTGACAGACTCAGGATGGAAGCAGCTTATTGAAATGTTTGGCATGTCGTTCTACCCTCGTCTCATCTTCATCCTCCTGGTAGAGGCAGCAGGTTTTGATCCACAATGTTTCCATTAATGAAGCGTTCCAGAGCTGAGGACCAGAACCAGAACACCCCTCCCCTAACACACACCTGATACGCCCACCTGAGTATGACACGTCGCTGAAGGAGTTTGGCAGCAGAGTTCTCGGGGAGTATAAACTTTTCTTGTTCTCAGAGCTCCTCCAGCGAGAACAAAGTTCTTGCTTCTCGTATGAATTGGCTTTTATAAACAAATCTTATTTTGTCAGCTGTACTTGTTGAAGTGTAAGCAGCACTGGGTAAATGATGTTAGATTTATACATTGTCCCTTCCAGTTAACGCGCTGTAAGATAACCTTTAATGGTCTGTAGGTTCTGGAGCATCTGTAGAACATCCTACGTCAGACTCGGCTTTCTAATTGCTCTAAATGCCAGAATGTTTACAGCACTTCTCTCTGGTTTTGTTTCTTTCATTTCAGCAGTTTTCAGTCTGCAGGTGGAGGAAGGAGTCCAACTCGTCTTCTTGTGAAAATGTTGCTGATGAAATGCTTTTACATAACGGCTCTGTTCAGATGACATGAATAAACATCAGCAGATATTTTAATTTATTATCCGACGGTAGCGCAGACATATGCATCCAGACAAACGAGGGAAGGGGTGGCTGATTAAGGATAAACAGCAGTCTGGAGATAAGTCATGGGCTGTCGCCGATAGCAACCATGTAAAAAAAACACTGTCAGCTGTGTTTGAGAAAAAAATCTTAACTTTAAAGATGATTAACTTGCAAGATTTCAAGCATGAGACAATATGTGAATGTTGATCAAAGTCTGGTTCTTTATGCAGGTTCTGACTCAACCTGTCAATCAAATAACCAGTTAGTGTCGTTAAAGAGACCCCGGCTGTCACCTAAAAACACCAAACATTGAATCCTACCTTCATCCTAGTGCACCTGGTAGTTCCAGCACATCACAGGATACACGTTTCCTATGAACTCACTTGAACATTTTTCTAGTAGCACACGGGACTGATCTGGTTTTATACATTTACAAAAACCTTTTTCATCTCGTCATTTTGGGGTGTAGAGCGTTTAGAGAACCAATGAACTGAATCTATTGTGGAATAAGGCTGTAACATGTGACGCTCTGCGAACACGTTCTGGATACCTGAAGTAGTCCTCTGTCTATTAGGAGAGACGCTGCTGCAGATTGATGACCAACTAGTGGAAAACTGGGCTTTTTGAACAAGTCTTGCTCAAAAAATTAAAGTTCAGTCTGTCTTGACCAAACGATGACTGAATTACTACACTACTGTGTGTGCTGCTGCAGCAGGATGAACATCATAAACTAAACAAATGACCTCATAGCAGGTAATATACTGTAGCTCTAATGCATCAGGATGACTTTATAAAGTAAGAGTTGTATTAAATACCAGAGAATTAGTCGACACAATCTGCAACAGTGTCTCTCCTGATCCACCTGTTACTCCAGTCAAAAGGACTACTTCCTGTTTCTAAAAACCCCACCTGCCTTTAGTGATGTCACCAGTGGGTGTGGTCCTTACTGTAGTAGAGAAGCCTCTTCAGAACGACCCAAATGTTCCTTCAAATTCCTCCAGCTGAGTTAAGACCTCTCAGCCCAGAACTGGACATCTACCCTGCTGAGAACCATGGCCTCGGATTTAGAGGTGCTGATCCTCATCCCAGCTACACTGAACCCTCCAGGCCAGGTACTCTTGTTGAGGGTCTTCTGAGCCTCCCTCTCACCCTTCATCTAGGGCCATTTTGCTTTAGGAGACCCTACCAGGGTCAAAGTGCCCAGGACAACAGACTGTGGTTCCAGACATAAAGGGACACTTTGCAAATGAGTGACGTCACTCAGATTATGACATGGACAGGCCATCTGGCATCGTGGTGGGCCCACGGACATGTTTGGGTCGTCCCGGACACCGGTGTGTTACGTCGCGGTGTCCAGCGTACAGCCTGTATCCGTAGATACCGTACCCGTATCCAAAGTCTCAATGGCTTGGCTTGACTTGAAGATGCTCCTCCATATCGAGAGGAGCCAGTTTAGGTGTATCTGGTCAGGACGCCTCCCTAGGGAGGTGTTTTAGGCATGTCCTGCTGGCAGGAGACTCCCGGGTCGACCCAGGACAACCTGGAGGAAGTACATCTCCAGGTTGGCCGGGGAACGCCTCGGGGTTCCACCAGAGGAGCTGGTGGAGGTGGCCGGGTGGAGGACGGTCTGGGACCCCTACTAGAGATGCTGCTCCCGTGACCCGGATAAGCAGAGGAAATCGAGGCCAGGTGAGACAGGTGAGCATGGTTATTGAGGAGTCGTGGCTAAAACATGCAGAGAAACATGTAAATAACATTCAGACATGAAAACCATGAATCATAAGCTTCCTGAATAGTTGCATTTATGAAGAAATAAAAGTTTTGCATAACAGCAACGATATGCCCAAAAAGTTAATAAGTAGAAGAAAAGAACATTTTAATATCAAACTGTTGACCTTTTATTCATTTCTAGAGACATAAAATAGTTGGGTGTTTTTCTGCCAAACAGACTGGTAAATAAATAAATCAATCCTCACAAATTCTGTGTCCAAACGTCAGAACATGTTCAAATGCTCTCCTGCCGTTGTTACATCCTGAGCTCCTCAGTCACCTGCTTCATTTTCCACCTGACTGCATTCAGCTCTCATCCTGGCAGACCACCACCTGGCCCCTCATGCTTTCAGCATCAGGACTCAAGCTACTTGCCGTCTTCCAAGAATGTAAATGACTTTGAAATACTCACAAAAGTTTGGTGCCTTCATTCCCCAGACCCTGAGTAGAAGCAACTGAGATCAGCTCCACGTGATGTTTATTTTATTTCTGTCAGTTCTCTATCTGCTGCATTGTGTTTCATTAGATTCTACTCCATTAACTCTTTACCTGAGTGTTAAACCACCTGGTAGAGAAAATTGGGAAGTAGGGGTGCTGGGGGGCTGTACCCCCTTCCTGGTGACCTCACAGATGGATTTACCACAAATTGTGCAAAAGCAGATTTTAGACTTCTTTGGGAAGCCTCGAGAAAACAAAAGGCGGTGCAGAAATAGAGCTGCATGTCCAGTTCAGCGGACTGAGGTGCTGCTGTGTGTGGACCCGTGTCCCAGGGAAGGAGGCGGCCAGCGGGCCCCTCGCTCCGTGATGCACGCTGCAGGCCGTGCTCCCAGACGCGTCCCAACCCCTTGGACAGAGGTCCACACCGAGCCGCTCACAGACTAGGGTTACATTTCCCCCGGTGGACCTATGGTAACTTTGGGCCAGTCCGGCCAGGATCTGAGCGGCTCGTTTTAATCAGCACTTCCCGTTTCGCTCAGGTTAGCCTGTGTGCTAACGGTCAAAGCATTAGTCTTCAGTTTTTATTCACAGTTAAGTTTAAACTGAGGTAGAAAGGTTTACAATTTATCAACAGGCAAACACGTCCTCTAACCCTAGGCCCCTCTGTCAGACTGTAAAGCCGGACATACACTGTGCGACTTCAGCGCTGATTTCCCGGCGATTTCTTGCTCTGCGACTATTTTCATTCTTGTGCCGAGTTCAGCATGTCGTGCGTTGGTGTTGGTGTAGTACACGGGGGTAGCGAGAAGCGATTTTTCACCTCACGAGGAGCTCCCGATCAGCAATCGTACGCTCGCAGGAAAATCAAACGTGTTTGGTTTTCTCGTAGCTCGTCGGCGATCCTCCTCGAGGAGGACCCAGAATTTCTCACACTGCGCACGCGCCAACCTGAAAGTAGTAGAAGAAGAAGCTGGAGGAGGCACAAAGACGTCTGCTCACATCGCAAATAAAAATAAAAAAAAGAAGCCGGAGGAGGTGAATGTATTTTTTTGTCTTTTTTTTCTATAAATCTTTATTGAAATTGAAGCAATGGACATACAATTATGTGCACGAACAAACATGGCATAAAACAGTCAAATCAAGAAAACCAAGTAATTTTTCCAGATAACAAAGAACAACAATAAAATCACTTCCGGAGTTTCTTCTTCTCCTTCTCCACATTTCCGTATTCAAAGGCCTGATTGTGTCGTGTAGCGCGTACAGTGTGAGCAGTCAGCTCCATCAGAGCATCAGGTCGTATAGCGCTCGTGAGCTGTGACCGATTGGATCCTGTGATGTCATCGTACAGTTTGAGCAGGAGCTCGGAGCCACGACTGGAAATATCGCACAGTGTCTGCCCGGCTTCAATGTCTCAGAACCAGATCCATGACCTGGACTGACCCTGACTGTAGGGTTTACACTCCGGTCTATAAATATAACAAAGTGTAGTAAAAGTATAAAAACAACAAAGCATTTTACGTTCCTTGTCACTCTGCAGATCCATAGCTCACCTTCTAATTAGCTCACCCCCTGAGCTGTTTACTCTCCTGTTGTGTATCGTCTACCAACAGTCTGTTGATTTATGAGCTTATTACTTTATGCTGGGCAGGAAAATGATTCAAACCCAAACACAGATGATGTAAATCTAAGAGTTGAGCTCCAGAGATGAAGCAGATCAGTCATGGTGGATCATAAAAAGGGTCAAATATAAAGTAGAGGCTGTGATTGTGTGTTTGGGCTCATTGTCCTGTTGAAAACCAAATCACGGTCCCACCAAACTGGATGCTGCTGGGGAACACGTGTCACCCAGTTCTTCACTCCATGGATTAATGATCCTTATACGTTCTACCCTGTTGTTAAAGTGACCAATCAGACCGTCTACTGATCTGATCATTTCCTTCTCCTCTGCAGATGTTTTGGAGGTGACCTTGGATCAGAGGAAGGGAGGCTGTCTGCTGTGGGAGAGACCAGGGTTCAATCCCCAACCTAAACCATGTGGTGTGGTGGACAAAACGCTGAACCTCCGGTCTCTACACAGGAGAACTGAGTGGTGATCAGTTCAGATTCCAGTTCGTCAGTCAGTTTAAGGAGCAATCATTCCAAACGAATAGACGTTTTGTTGGAAACTAAGGAAACACCACACAGGGTGAACATGCTGGGGCTGGTGGAAGGAATTTTGTGGCACATAAAGAAGTTGTGGGAAGTTAAATGGCAGATAAAGCCGCTAAGACGGCCGCTGGAAATAGAATGATGGACTCGAGGATCAACTTTAGTAAAACAGAAATAAAACGTCTAGTTCTGGAGAGGAGGGGACAGAGACGGTGGGAGAGGACAGGACAGGGAGGCGGTGTCATAGAATCCATAGGAAAACTGGAGAACTGAGAAGTACAGGAGGATGAGATCATCAGTTCACATCTCAGATTTGGGCACACTGACCTGAATGACACGTTATTCATTTTGGGGGAAAATTGTAGTGGAAACTGTGAGGAGAGAGAGAGACGATGGAGCATGTCAGGATGCTCCGTCTGTCAGGAGTACGACAATTCAGTCCCTGAATGTGATTAAAATGAGATGTGATTTGTTTGAGGCTCTAGTAGTAAGTTACCAGGCAGGTTTTATGCTTGATTGTATGATAGATCTGATTAGGGAGTGGTGAAAGGAGGCAGTAGCGACAGCGGATGGGTGCTGAACCCTGTGCAGGTCACAGGAGACCGTGACAAAGACGGAGATATGGAACATGATTTTTTTTTCCTCCATCACCCCCACCCCCATACCCCTTGTTATCTACTTTATCTGTAATGCGCATGTAACCCTTAACCTATTATTATATAATAAGTGAGCGACAGGCAGTCAGTAGTCTCAATTGTTCTGAGGAATGTGCTCAAATCTGGACCAGAAATCAGAATAACTCTAGTTTCGGTAGGAGAGCGAGGGTTGGACATCAATAAGACAACAATGATGAAGTTTGTTTGTCTTATTATTAATTATAACAACAATAAAAAACAATTTGAACAACAAGAAAAAACAATAAACAATATAACAATCAAATAAGCCGGCAATCCCAAAATAAAATAACCCAAAATAAACCAGTGTCCTTTATCGTTGGGCCCTTTAATCCACTCTGGGTCTGAGTGAACTGAATGTATCAGAGCTCTTTTCTACCACTTCATTCAGGTCTCACCACCTAGCTCGGGCTAGGAATCTCTCCCAAAGGTTCGGGGTGATCCTTCGATGGAATCCAACTGGAACGACTCCGTCTCTCAGTCTGTCGACGCTCAGTTCTGGATCCTGGAAATGAAAACCTGACCTAACGACGGTCAGAAAAATCCACATTCAGTACAATCGTATAGTTTCATATCATCACCAATCAGCATCATACTCATCTTCATATCAGCTGGTTCAAATATTCACTTTCATATGATCTGGTTCAAACCATATTATTCTATTCAAGTTTCATTTAGTTGTACAACAAATATATATTCTCTGTTTATAGGATGAAACTATAAATGCATCTTAAACAGCTGTTCCAGTGCATCTGAGTAACAAGGCACTTCAACTTATCACTAGTAAATTCAATAGTGACTTATCACAACAACATTTAACATTCATGACATTTTATACACTAACATGAAGCAGAATACATAGTAATTTAAAGTTATTGAGCATTAATGTGCTATCATCTCCTGTCTGCAGCGGTTACAGAGCAAAAGAGAACTAAAAATGGACTTCACATCACTTAAACAATGCACACAAAACACTACTTCATCTGGTTCTCACAGTTTGTGCAAACAACATCACAAAGGAAACACAAAACGTTACAAAAAACAGCAACATTCACAATAATAGGATAGCTAACTTCAAATGAGCAACATTAGCACCATTTCAGGGTAATGAAGCTGTGTTGATAATAACTTCTCCCTTTTTCAGCTCTACTCAGCTTTAACTTTCAAGTATTCAGCTCTTTAGAGACTCGACAGTTGTTTCCACCGTGGAGACTCAGTTTATTGAGCTTTCTCACCGTTGGAACATTTGTTTGGTTTCTTTCACATAGCCAGTGTGTAGCCTGGAATGCATCACGCATCAATACAGACTCTACAAAAGCACAAACATGACGATATGACCACCGTCAGATATCGGATACTTTAAACAATCATTTAATGTTGCTAAGGTTAGAGATTTCAGTGTCTTACCCCACGGACGGTTACAGATTGTAAGTTCAGAATCTGGAAGATTTCTTGTGAATCTCTCTGGCAAAACAAAATGGTGGAAGTGACGTGGTTCCAATCACATGGCGTTATTAGAACTCTGTGATTAGTCGGATTTCTCCTAAGGAGTCATGGGAAGTCTCTGTGATTGGTCAATTTCTCCTGATGAATTATGGGAAATGTAGTAAATCCATGTTTCAGCAGAAACTCCTAAACTAATCAGTTTTCCCTTTCTTTTCTGTTATGTTGTTTTTCTTTTCAAGTCTTTACTTTATTAAGACGGGATTCTTTATTTCTAGCTGGTTTGATCAGTTTTATTAATGTTTAATCCTTTATTTCTATCTTTAGTTAAGTTTTTCTAACTTGGTTACACACACAAGATCTGCAACAGGCGCCACTGATGGCAGCCTTGGTTTTATCTCTAAAACCGCATCAAGTTCTTCGATTGTGTCAACATTCCTGGCCAATAAAGCCGATTCTGATTCGGCAGGTTTCTGATGAAAGTACTAATCCTGATCCTTCATCTTTAAAACCAGAAGTTGTCTGATGCTGATTCTTGAGGGTAGTGTAGAAAGGGTTAATAATTCTCTCACTTTCAAAACCTTAAATATTATTAAAACTCAATCATTTTCAGGGATTTCAACTATTTGAGCCCTGATTCAGTCTCACACACACCTGAACATCATTACTACTTCCACCAGCACCAGCATCTGAGACAAAAGGAGGTGAGGAGTAACGAAACGTATCGCAGTGTGAATCTTCCATCCATCCCCTCTTTCACATATGACTTTGCACAGTCACACAATTTGTCATCTCAAAGAAGAAAATCACCTGAGCTTTAATAAAAGCACACAGACACACTCATTCTTCATGTACTGAGCAATGATGATTCTGACCTTGAAAATTGTGATGTCTGATGAACAAACTTGAGTGCCTTTGCCTGCAGCTCCCCTGCAGAGCTGCTGCCCTCCCTCACCCACTCACATGTGTCTTTTTAGTTTTTCCACTGAAATAATCTGTGCATGTGCCTGTGGTGTGTATGTCACACAGTGAGAATTTGGTTTTAAAGTTTTTTATTTGCATGATTTTTCTGGTTTTTATATTAATTTATTGCATGTTTTTATTTACATTGCATGTGCTTTTAACCATTTTTTGATCACTGTGGACTCTTAACATTGATTAGCAGAGGTGTGGACTCGAGTCACATGACTTGGACTCGAGTCAGACTCGAGTCATCATTTTGATGACTTCTGACTCGACTTGGTAAAATCTAGAAAGACTCCCGACTTGACTCGGACTTGAACGTCAATGACTTGCGACTTGACTCGACTTGCGTGTGTTGACTTGATGATGACTTGAATATATTTGATATTTTAGCTCTGAAAACGGCTCTAGATCAGACCTATTTGACACAAATGCGACCTCGTCCCTCACTGGCGCTGCTAAAAATCTCCCTCGCACCGCAGCGATCAGCTGATCGCAGGAGAAACTCTCCGACACTGAACGTGTCTCTGAAGTTCAGCAGCAGACACACATAGACCAGGAGAACTCAAATTGAGAACCTAAAGGACCCCTTCTAAGAAGTCCACGATCCAGAGGAGTCTGTACCGTCTCTGCTTCCTGAGAGCCAGCAGAGTGACCTGCTGCTGCTAAAGTGAAACTAAACAGCAGCTGATCGCCGTGCTGCTGCAGGGGCGGGTCTAGAACTTTTCTCTGGGCAGGCAGGGGCAAAGATGATAGAAGGGTGGCCCACTAAAAAGTCAATTGTATTTAAATGTTCTGCAGTCTTAAACAGCAGACCAACATTTTGATTATTTTAATTCATTTATTTACTGAAGTAAAACACATGGATCTGTTTACCATGCAAGAACTATGCAGCAGATTCAAAATAATGGAGAACACAATCAGTAGAACACAAATGAACATTTTAGTACATCAATACTTCGTCTGCCTATGAATGAGCTTTCAAACATCAAAATAATGATAATGTAGAATTACAGCAGTTTCTGCAGATTATTAACAACACATCAGAGATTAGGACAGCTCATGTGTCTGTTTCTGTGGATTTTGGCAAAACATTCCACAAAACTATTCAATATAGTATGTGAAAAGTGATTGACAGCTCTGCTGGGGGTGATCAGACAGGGTGGCCAATCAGATTTCAAGGGTGGTCAGCACCACCCCTGTGGCCCCGCCCTTGCCTGCGTGGACCCCACGTCGACTCACAATGACGACGTGGATTTAATGAAAGAACCAGAGCTCTGGAGACTCTGTGACTCATTGGTCAGAAACTAGCGGCTCGCGGACCGGATCCGGTCCTCCCTCTGATTGGCTGTAGTCCAGATATTCCTTGTGTGCTGCAGTCAGAGAGGTGAGTATACTAGGCTAGTCACATGAACAGAGTGGGTTTAGTGGATCAAGAGAGAAAACTCAAAGAATTATTAACAACTTTTTATCAAGTTAAGATCTGAGCTTCTGAAAATCATGACCAATGATCTTATAAGGAGCACCAAACTCCCAGATTAGGTCAGACTCTGGTCCAGGTTAGGTCAGACCTGGTCCAGGTTAGGTCAGACCCTGGTCCAGGTTAGGTCAGACCCTGGTCCAGGTTAGGTCAGACCCTGGTCCAGGTTAGGTCAGACCCTGGTCCAGGTTAGGTCAGATCCTGGTCCAGGTGCTCTGACCAGGTGTCTCCTCTACCTGCTGCCTCTCAGCGTACGTCAGCAGCACCTGGTCTGATCATCAGATCAGCTTTAACATTAATTATTATTTTATTTTAAAAAACTGAAAAAAGACTTCAGTTCTTTTTAAATTATAACTACATTTGGTCAGGTATTTTTATTAGCTTTGTACGTTGTACGGTAATATTTTCTTACAATATTGAACATCTAGCCAAGGCCAAAGGTCTAGAGACCAAACTAAAGAAGTGTCCTTCTGAGGGACAGCTGTCCACGATGGAGGATCGTCCATCTGACATTTAGACATGAAATATTCAGGTTGAGACGTTCATGAGAAACATTAAGTTAAAACATTTGAACTGATCCTAAAATGTTTCAGTTTCAGCTCATGAGAGAGATTCCATCCATCCATCCATTTTCTGTAGCCGCTTATTCCTCCACAGAGGGTCGCGGGGCAGCTGGTGCCTATCTCCAGCGGTCAAGGGGCGAGAGGCGGGGGACACCCTGGACAGGTCGCCAGTCCATCGCAGGGCCACACAGAGACGAACGAGACAAACAACCACACACCCACTCACACCTAAGGACAATTTACCAGCCCAATTAGCCTGACAGTCATGTCTTTGGACTGTGGGAGGAAACCAGAGTACCCGGAGGAAACCCACGCACGCATGGGGAGAACATGCAAACTCCACGCAGAGAGGCCGCAGAGCCGGGACGCGAACCCACGACCTCCTTGCTGCGAGGCAACAGTGCTAACCAGCTGCGCCACCATGCAGCCTCACGAGAGAGATTTATCTAGAAATCATTTATTAAAACACATTAAATTATAATTGGTCAAATGACTCGATTATGACTTGAAAATTCAAAGTTAAGGACTTGGACTTGACTTGGACTTGACTTGGACTTGGTTGCATTTGACTTGGACTTGACTCGAGACTTGACTGGAAAGACTTGTGACTTACAAAGCAGTGACTTGGTCACACCTCTGTTGATTAGTAATGACTGTCACCTGTGGAGAGGTGGGCGTGGCCAGGAGGAGGCCTATTTAAAGCAGCACTCTGGAGGATTTCATCAGGAGAGCAGTTTTTGAATCTAGCGTCCAAAGGCTCCTCCTCAAAACATCTCGACACGCGCGTCCGGTCGCGTGTGCACGCGGCGCATATACTTCGGACATGAACTGTACCGCTCAATGTGTAGGGTTTAATCACTCACAGTTCACAATCTTACTCCAACACTACGAGGGTCTGAAGAGCCCTCTCTGTCCCTGCTGCTTCTGATATTAGCTCTGTTAGCAGAGAGCTGCTGCTGGACTCTGAAGCTGAACTTGACTCGGCCCTGGATGAACTTTCTGACCAAAATAAACGCATAACCCTGTCAAGCCTTGCCATTCTGTGAGGTGAAAGGTTTAAAAATAAATCCATCTTTAGCTGGGGAATGGGTAGGTTTTTAGTAAAAATGAGCCGTGAGTCCTCAGTGAACGGCAGAGACGGTATACAGAGAAACACACGGAGCGTCCTGTACGACAGCGCCCCCTACTGGTACAGGTTTGGTCGATGCGCGTGCATGTTGAGAGAATGCAGACATTTGAATTTCATTGGCTGAAAAATGTCGGCGGCAAGAAATAATGGAAAGGGGTCTCTAGGAGGAAGGAGGGTCTTCATCAGAATGACAGATGTTGTGGAACTCAACCCATAGATCATAGTTTAGACCTGAAATATCATTTAAAACATTTAGAAAACTTTGATACAGAGAAAAAGGCTCCAGAGAGCCGCTTTAAGTGCCACACTAAGAGGAAAAGAGGACAGACAGAGGCAGAGGACTGAGGTGGAGGAGGGAGGCCAGGATCCCCTCTGGCTCCCAGCTGGCCGAGGGAAGAGGATCCATCCGGCCACAGCTGCACCACAAAACACCCATGGAGGTTTGCCCTGGCAGTGAAATTTCTCTAAGTTTTTTACCTGACCGGACTCGCCATGTCCACGTCCATCCATCCACCCACCAACCAACCCAAAAACCTCTCGATAATTACAACAAAACCAGTTAAACGTTTAAATATTTTACTTAAAATTATTTTAGTTTAGGAGCCACGATAGCAACCCGCCTGGACCTCCTCAGCTCCGACTTAGGTGTCCTCCTCCCCACCTGTCGACGGGTCGTCTGCACCTTGGGCTCCACCGGGGCCCGTTCCTTCGATGTGGAACCCGTCTCCGGCGGTCGACCCTCCTCAGACACCTCCCTGGCGTTCCAGTAGTCTGGGAAATGGGGGTCGTCACACCGCCAGATCCGGACCCGTAACTCTCCTTGGCTCAGGGGTTGGAGGAGGAGTGACGGTCGGAGGCGAGATCCCCATCAGCTGATGGTATTCCTGGAAGTAAATCCTCTTCGCCCGCTCCACGTCCTCCTAAACCTCCAGCTTCTGGCAGCAAACATCCATTGTCCTCGGAGAGATAAAAACATTTATTTTTCTAAATTGTGAAAAGGCAAAAAATTTGAAAAAGAACCAGTCAAACGTCTTACCTGTACTGAGGCTTGCTTCGGACTGAGCGTTAATGTGCGGCAGGTGTCCCGAATTACCCTAACTAGTCAGCAGGCCAGAGAGACTTGAGGTTGGCTGGGACTTAAGGCAGCCCAGCACATCCTCCTGTGTCAGAACAGGTAGAGCAGCGGTTATGACAGCAGTCTACTGTATCCAAGGAGCAGGGTTCAATCCCCGCTTGCTGCTAGACTTTAACTTTTTTTCCCCACTCACCCACCCAACACCCCCAGAAAACGTTCAGCTTCCCCGGGTACAAATAAATGTACGGCCATTGTCCCAACACAAGGCCATTGGGGCGAATCTGGGACATTCGCCGCACCACTCCATGTTAAATGTGCGTCCTGTGGCCCAGAACTCCTAACCCTCATTATGCTGGGACATTTCCAGCACATCTCGTATCCACGCCGTGACCGACTAAATCCCACCATGTGCGGCCATTGTCCGAGCATGTGTGGGAAATGTCCGCTCAGGCGTTCACCTTCACATCCAACCACAGTGGGGGTGGAAAACAGGCCCATTTCCACTATCAGAACTTCAGAGTAATTTTACTGGAACTTTGCAGCGCGCGACTGTTTCCATTGATGAGGGCCGTCTTCAGGGCCATTTCAGGGACCAACTGGGTCCCTGATCAGGTACTCGGATTGGCCCGATGACTCGCGGAGTGGGAAATGTGGTTAACTCGTGCTGATTGGTGGTGGGATGAAGTAAAATGATGAAAGCACATGGCGCCGAGATAAATTACCTGTGTGTTGTCGGAGCTTGCAAAATGATCGTGTCTTCAAGGTTGGATTAGTTCGTCATCAAGAATACTCATCCTTCTGTTCGGCACTCCATCACTATGTATAAAACAGCGAAATACGCAGCAACCATCGTTTCTTCGTCCATTTTTGATCTATTTATTATTCTCCACCAGTGTTGCCAGACTGGAAATATTAAAGTATCGTACCAGGATCTTAAAATTATCGTATTTTAAGAAAAATTATCGTACACTACTAAGTTACAGGCTTAACCCAGGTTTTAATATCAGTATATCAAACACTGTGCAAAATTATAATCTTAAAAGTAGTTTTTGTTACGATTGAGTTTTTGTGGAGGACCCAAGATGCAGGGATGAGCGGAGGAAAAGCAGCAGAACCAGGTTAGAGTCCAAAATGATGGTTTTTATTAATCCAAACGGCAAACAAGGAAGACGAAGGACACAGTTACACAGTAGAACCGACAAACACTGACAAGACAGGGAAGATTAAATAAGGAGGGAGGTGATCACGAAGACGAGACACAGGTGGGCTGGATGACAAACAAGGAACACCTGTGAAAACAACAAGGAGAAAGATTAACACAAAAGACAGGACACCAGAGGGCACCAAAGGAACAGGATGTGACAGAGCCCCCCCCCCCCCAGGGGCGGACACCAGATGAACCCAGAGGACCAACAAGGGCGGGGGACCAGGAAGGAGGACCAGAAGGACAGACAAAAGGTCAGGAGGAACAGACAGGAGGGCCCGGGTCAGGGCCAGGATCCGGAGGGCCCGGGTCTGGATCCCGTTCAGGGAGGCCCGGGTCAGGGTCCAGTTCTGGGAGGTCAGGGTCGGGATCCGGCAGGCCTGGGTCTGGATCCAGTTCTGGGAGGCCCGGGTCCTGATATGGGTCCAGAATCCAGAGAGACCCTGGAGGACCGGGAGCCCTGGGAGGCTCGGCCGGAGCTGGAGCCCTGGGAGGCTCGGCCGGAGGAGGAGCCGTGGGAGGCTCGGAGGAAGGCGGAGCCGTGGGAGGCTCGGCCGGAGGAGGAGCCGTGGGAGGCTCGGCCGGAGGAGGAGCCGTGGGAGGCTCGGCCGGAGGAGGAGCCGTGAGAGGCTCGGCCGGAGGAGGAGCCGTGAGAGGCTCGGCCGGAGGAGGAGCCCTGGGAGGCTCGGAGGAAGGTGGAGCCGGAGCCGTGGGAGGCTCGACCGGAGGAGGAGCCCTGGGAGGCTCGGAGGAAGGTGGAGCCGGAGCCGTGGGAGGCTCGACCGGAGGAGGAGCCGGAGCCGTGGGAGGCTCGACCGGAGGAGGAGCCGGAGCCGTGGGAGGCTCGGCCGGAGGAGGAGCCGTGGGAGGCTCGGCCGGAGGAGGAGCCCTGGGAGGCTCGGCCGGAGGAGGAGCCGTGGGAGGCTCGGCCGGAGGAGGAGCCGTGGGAGGCTCGGCCGGAGGAGGAGCCGTGGGAGGCTCGGCCGGAGGAGGAGTCCTTCGGGCTGCTGGAGCCGGACTGGGAGTCCTTCGGGCTGCTGGAGCCGGACTGGGAATCCTTCGGGCTGCTGGAGCCGGACTGGGGGTCCCGGGGGCTGCTGGAACCGGGCTGACGAGTGCAGAGCCTGGAGCTCTCAGGTCTGTGCAACACGTCAGCCGGGACCCCCGAATGAGGAGCCGCTGAGCCAGCCGCGTTGCCTGGGCGTGCTGGTAGAGGTCCCACAGCAAAGGAACAGCGGCTGGTTCAGTCCGGAATTTGGAGAGGACAAACTCCGCCATCTCGAGCTTGATGTGGGGGCACGCCAGCCTGGACATGTCAAGGCAGAGGGCGGAGGTCTCCGTCATCAAGTAACTCCGGACCGTCTCCTCCGACAGCTGCCGTCGGCGGAGTCCGAAGTCCTCCATAGACTCACCCGCAGGGTCCATATGGGTCGGTTCTTCTGTTACGATTGAGTTTTTATGGAGGACCCAAGATGCAGGGATGAGCGGAGGAAAAGCAGCAGAACCAGGTTAGAGTCCAAAATGATGGTTTTTATTAATCCAAACGGCAAACAAGGAAGACGAAGGACACAGTTACACAGTAGAACCGACAAACACTGACAAGACAGGGAAGCTTAAATAAGGAGGGAGGTGATCACGAAGACGAGACACAGGTGGGCTGGATGACAAACAAGGAACACCTGTGAAAACAACAAGAGGAGAAAGATTAACACAAAAGACAGGACACCAGAGGGCACCAAAGGAACAGGATGTGACAGTTTTAGCTTTAAATAATCTAACAACGATTAAAACAAGCATCTTACACAAATTCCACACCACAATGGGCTCAAATTACTGTATTTATGGAATTATTGATCGTACAGAGTACTAAATTATCCTACAAATACATAATTATCGTACATCTGGCAACATTGTTCTCTGCTTCCTTGTCTGTTGGTGCCTTTACGCTCGTCAGTGACGTCTTACAAAGTTCCGGAAAGGTGAGGGCTGTAATGGAGATACGAGCGCTGAGCGGAATGAGCCAGCCGATTGTCCCGGTCGGATTTACCCTCGGATTTACCCTGAAGTTCTGATAGTGGAAACGTGGCTATTATTTGTATCTGTTGTCCCTCTCTTAGCGTCTCTGCCTCTTTACTGTCTTTTGTGGATCTTTGTTTATTTGTTAATATGACACGTCCCAATTTAGGCCCTGCGCATCTGGTCAGACTCCTAATCAGGCAAACAGAAAAGCATGCTATGTCTGTTATGGATGTCTGTCCACCAAGAAAAAAGTAAATGAAAAAGTTCAATCCCTGGATAGTCATTGGGGGAAAGTTGTTGTAAAAAACGGAAACGTTTGCTGAATAATTGATTCTGCCCGTATTGTATTAAGTGAAACATTTTATGAGTGAAACATTTTATGAATGAAAACCTGTTGACTCCATATTGTGAATGAGCACTATGTTCTCTACAAAGAACATCTAATTGTTACATTTATCTTCCTGCTTGGCCCATGTTAGAATTTTATTCAAAAGTTGACATGTTAACACATACCCTACATGATTTTGACATATGACAATATTTTACCACAAATAAACTTTTAATGCAGCTCTAGTAACATGGTGGGATTAATATGCTGTATTATTAATTTCAGGTGCGAAAACTTGAGGCAATTGGCTACAAGCCTTTTTTTTTTTTTTTGGTAAGAAAGACAAGGTATCAAAAAAGTGGGTAGCAGATGTTATTACCCATTTAGAACCCACTTCAGCTTCAAGACACTTCCTGGAGGTTCCTGATTTCTGCAAACTGCACAGACATTAAAAGAAATACACCGATACTTGAATTCTATTGGCTTAAAAAATCCAGTAGTCAATGTAAATTCATAGGGGTCTATAGGAGGAAGTCAATAGAATTCGAGTTTCCACATTGTCAGCTGTCGGTCAACGTGCAAACCTGTACAGGCGGGCCGTGTCTTCCTGTTTCAGGGTTTCCGTGCGGTAGTAAAAGAAATGTGCTCAAATTAAGGCCCTAAAAAAAAAAGGTAGTAAATTACTGCATTTGGTAGTAAAAAAAATTCCGACTTGGTAGTAAATTTCTGTCACAAAATAATATTTGAACCTTCCCCATTCGTTTAACTAAAAACGTCTTTATCGTGCTGACAGGACAGCAGAACCCTGAACGCTGTTGATAGCCTTGCACATGTGCACAACAGCTTCATTGTGCATGCGTGGTGTCAGGATAACTCATGTAGAAGCTAGCAAGTAGCACCGCAAACAATGGGGAGAAGCTAGCAAGTAGCACCGCAAACAATGGGGAAAATGTAAGTCTTCCAAACTTTGGCTCGACGACCCATTATCTAAAGGCTGGCTAAAGCAGTCATGGGCAATGATGGAGAGGTTTTTTGTCACGTGTGCCGAAAAACATTAATTTGACGTGGAATGGGGGTGGCCATAGTCCTGCTTTAGGAGGCGTGTCCACCGTCCGGCACGCCCTTGAGGCGGACGCCCATTTGTCCGGCTTTTGGCTGAATTATTTTCTTCACACGGTCCAGAGAAACAAATTGTGAAAAGAAAAAAAAACCCCGGAGAGCTCTGCTCAGCGTGCGTGAGGTAACTCGGGGTGGTCTCCGCAACCAGACACGCCTCCTCCTGGACCGGATAGAGAACTCTCGCTGCAGCTGAAACCTGATCCATAAACAGGTCGACCAGAACAGGGTCGATGCAGGAATCTTGAAATTAAATTCAAGACCTTTTCAAGACCGTCTCAAAATTTAATACCTCACCGCCATTCTGGTTATGCGGCAGCGTTCAGCGAGATTCTCTTCGATCTCAACATTTCGGTGCGTTCGTAATCCTCACCGGGAACACCAGAGCGTACTTTGTGCTTTTGAACTTCTGCACCGCCCGCCCTGGTGCTCTGAGAGAAGGATTACTAACGCACCCTTTGTTTCCCGTTTTTAAAATAAAAATGACTAAATTCACACGTTTACGATGTTTTTGGGACTCAAACTGTAGGACATCAAATTCAGATTTTTTTCGTTCCAACATGTAAGACTTTATAAAGCCGTGATAAGACTTTAATACTTTATAAGGGTCTTGAATTTACCAAAATTGATTTATCACCTTTTAATACTTTTAAAGACTCCGGATACCCTGCAGAAACCGGAACGGAGAAAAAAAAAAAAAAACAGACCTCAGAGCTGTGCCATGTCGCGCCCACGCCGTTATTTTGATTAAAAATCATTGTAGTCTGTAAGATCACTCACACGGTGACGGGGACCGCCACAGCGCGTCCCAGAAACGTGAGTCCACGCCACGGCACTAATTAAGATACACACCAGTTTCACTCCAGAGGGTCCAGGGTGGAGAAGCACAGAATGAGGAGATAAATCCCCACTAATAATCACACCTATGGTCTCTAATGACAAATTTAATGCGCCTAAAGTAAACAAATCTGGTATCAACAAGTAAAACTTGGTTTTTTATTTTACAAAAAGAGCCCTGAAGATCAGTAATGGATCCTTCTGTTATTTCATATAAAATACTGACATGATTGAGTTGACTTTAAAATATTACAATGTCCAAAGATAGTAATATTCAGAAAATGTTTCAAGAAAAAGTCAGTAGTTATAATTTGAAAGGAAGTGAAGTTTGTAAAAAGCCTCAATTTAGAACCAAAAACAATGTAATATTTCTGTAACAACCAACTGGCAAAGAAAATAATCGAAATCATTAATATATTTAAAAAATCATTAATATATTTAAAAATGTATCAAACTGAGGGGTAAGGAATATGATGGAAACTGATAATGAATCGTTTTATAAAAAGGGACAGAAAATATATCTTTAAAGTCTCTCTGCTCCTTTTCATTCATCTTTTTTAGCGATTTGTAAATTCTATTAAAGTGATACAAAAATAACAAAGTCTAAATGCAATTATACATCCATAAGATGTTTTTGTAACAGATTATTGGATGAAGTGTCAAATAAGTCTCAGAAATGTAACTGGTTAAAGCCCAAACCTAATCAGATTAGCCATGTTGACGAGGTTGATGCAGGCAGACCAACCTATCAGAAGCAGCCTGGGAAGGACAACATTTTTTTAAAAACCTTATATTTTTGGAGAGTACAACAATCATACTATGTAATGGGTTTGATATTATGTTATAGTTTTTTTTCTTTGGGCATCGCCAAAAAATGTCCTCCTTTTTGGTGTTGTGGAAATGGCCACCCTAAGTTACGGCGATCAAGTCTCATCGAACACCCAGCGTTCACCAACAGCGGATTCGCACGCGGGGCGAGCAGCTCCATATTTCGTTTTTTGGCGATGCACAGAGCAGCGTTCCTGCAACTTTGAATTCAGAAACCACGACAATGGGCTTTATGCACAGAGTACTTAGTAGAACTTCCGGTTTAAAATTACCTCGCGGGACCATTTCCGGTTCCATTTGAAACGTGAAGATTTCCAGAGTTAGAGTTCATTTCCAGCTAAAGATATTGTTTATAATCAAAACGAGTAATAGTATAGTATAGTACAGAATGATATATATATTATAGCACTAAGAAATGAAGCCATCATATAAGTATCAGCGGACGGGAAGCCTCGACAGCTGAACACTGCTGTGCTCCGTTGTGTACCGCATCAGCTGAATAGAATTCATCAGTCCGTTTCCACACATTTCCACTGAATAAATAACTACAAAAAGGAAGGATTGTGAACTTAAGAAGAGAAAACGTGATCATTTCTAACCACACCGTGTCTGCAGTCCACACTTTGCAGCACAGTAGTCAAAGAGCCGAGTGGACGAGGCTAACGGAGGAGGCGCGGCGCCGTTCGTGTGTTATTTCACTGGAACAACTATTCTTTTGGTGAATGAAGACTTGGTGTTTGATAACGTACAGCTAGACCAGAGAAAGTTGAAAGTTGTGAAGCAGTTGGGAGCCCACGATCACGGCTATATAGATTTGTCTCACTGTTTTTTGATGATGGAAGCTACGAGCTAACGCTGTTAGCTTACCTTCAATTTCATGAATAAAGCTGGTTATATACAGCTTAAAGTCCTTCACCCGCTTGCTCGCAGACGTCTCTGTGTGTTTTTCAAAAATTCGGTGGACATCGTTTACCGTGATGCGCGGCAGGTCTTGAAGAAAACGGGTAAAAAAATCCATTTTGTCCAGTTTGTGTGGGAACAGCGTTGAACCGGAAGGGAGCGGCAGCCTCTATCGCAACCAGGAAGTGACCGTGCATAAACCCCATTGAAAATCAAACACTGGCTTGTGAAGTCTAAAAGTGAATTTACTTTGTCTCTATCCAGAGAAGACATTATGTTCCAAGTCCTCTAGAACTGAGTCTGGAATGTTTGTGTCGGATGTTTTAGTCAGTGCTGTGTGGGTCAGTGCCCCCCCCCCCCCCC
>SSNR01000657.1:115489-148345 GCA_006937965.1 Callopanchax toddi | reverse complement strand
GGGGGGGGGGGGGGGCACTGACCCACACAGCACTGACTAAAACATCCGACACAAACATTCCAGACTCAGTTCTAGAGGACTTGGAACATAATGTCTTCTCTGGATAGAGACAAAGTAAATTCACTTTTAGACTTCACAAGCCAGTGTTTGATTTTCAATGGGGTTTATGCACGGTCACTTCCTGGTTGCGATAGAGGCTGCCGCTCCCTTCCGGTTCAACGCTGTTCCCACACAAACTGGACAAAATGGATTTTTTTACCCGTTTTCTTCAAGACCTGCCGCGCATCACGGTAAACGATGTCCACCGAATTTTTGAAAAACACACAGAGACGTCTGCGAGCAAGCGGGTGAAGGACTTTAAGCTGTATATAACCAGCTTTATTCATGAAATTGAAGGTAAGCTAACAGCGTTAGCTCGTAGCTTCCATCATCAAAAAACAGTGAGACAAATCTATATAGCCGTGATCGTGGGCTCCCAACTGCTTCACAACTTTCAACTTTCTCTGGTCTAGCTGTACGTTATCAAACACCAAGTCTTCATTCACCAAAAGAATAGTTGTTCCAGTGAAATAACACACGAACGGCGCCGCGCCTCCTCCGTTAGCCTCGTCCACTCGGCTCTTTGACTACTGTGCTGCAAAGTGTGGACTGCAGACACGGTGTGGTTAGAAATGATCACGTTTTCTCTTCTTAAGTTCACAATCCTTCCTTTTTGTAGTTATTTATTCAGTGGAAATGTGTGGAAACGGACTGATGAATTCTATTCAGCTGATGCGGTACACAACGGAACACAGCAGTGTTCAGCTGTCGAGGCTTCCCGTCCGCTGATACTTATATGATGGCTTCATTTCTTAGTGCTATAATATATATATCATACTGTACTATACTATACTATTACTCGTTTTGATTATAAACAATATCTTTAGCTGGAAATGCACTCTAACTCTGGAAATCTTCACGTTTCAAATGGAACCGGAAATGGTCCCGCGAGGTAATTTTAAACCGTAAGTTCTACTAAGTACTCTGTGCATAAAGCCTATTGTAGCGGTGGGGTTAGAAGGAGCAGGAGGGGGGAGAAGGGATGTTTTGGGAGGGGCCTTGGTACAGTGGATTCAAAAACATTCTCACTGTACTACTCTGGACTCTAGCTGTAACCATGAGTGGGCAAATATCTCATCACAAGGCGCCAAACATTTTACATGCAGAAAAAAAAAGACTATTCTGACCTGGGTCAATGTCAATGTATTTATAAAGCACTTTAAAACAACAGAGCTGCACCAAAGTGCTGTAAAGCAACAATAAAAACATCAGAACTATAAAACATGTTCATAAAAGCAAGGATAATAAGTAAAGAGATAATAAAAATCCAAAGATTAAAACAATAACAAAGCCAGTACAAAGAGCGAGGGTGTGAGTGGACCTCCTCAGTGAGTGGTCCATCACAATGTTCTTATGAGCAGACAAATATACCTCATTATGCTCATTTTACAGATAGTATTAATAAAATAATCTAAAATAATCAGTTCCTCTAGGAAGTAGCGGCATGGCGATTGCATATTCGATCATTATTTAGCAATTTTGTGCAGACTTGCAGTTTTCACCAATCACCTCAACTTTTCCACTAATCTGACCAGTCACCTTAGTGTTTGTCTTCTCTGACCAATCACTGCAATTTGAATACATTTTGTCCATTCGTCTTAGCCTCTACCTTTGTTTATTTACCGTCTTCCTGGTGTCATGTCTTGGTTCCAAACCTGCAGGATATTAACATTTGGGGGTTGAACGACTTGCTATTTTTACAAGTCGACTACCAAGTAATAAAAGTCGCGTCGACTAATCGCTGATGACGTCATACATACGCCATGCAGATTTGAACGCAGGAAAAACCCGTCAAAAGTACACGTAACCATAATATAAACAGTCTTAACTACCACAGGGAAAACTTAGAGCTGGGAAAGCATCTCTGATGTGATCAAAACAAAAAAACACAACTTAAAAAATACGAAAAGGAAAATGAACCCGTGTATGGTGTGTTCTTTGGTTTTTCCGTCTCAAAATAAAAATCAGAAATAACAATAAACCGCATAGTTTTTGGTTTTTCAGTTTTTGAAAGCCAAAAGTAAAAACGTAATATTTAACAAAGACAAACCACAGTGATGGATTTTTACCTTACCTTTAACCTAAAATGCAAAATCTGGTAATTATTTTAATTTGTTGCGACACCGGAAGTCGTAGTAGAATTGTTTGACAGTGGTTTCTAATTTGTTGCAACACCGGAAAACGAATTGTTTTGAGCTAAAGCGCAAACACTTTGCAACAATGTCTGCACTGGAGCCCTTCACAAACTTGATACGTGGCTCTTTGAAGATGGTAAACCCCCCCCCCCCCACGCTGACATCAGCGATGCTTTGCGCCGCCATGGCGCTCCACATCACTCTATATGAGTGTCAGAAGGTTCTGCATGGAGAACAATTTGAGAAGACGCTACTCTCAGTGTGACGCGTCAACCCCTTCTGAATAACACAAACATGTCCATGTCTTCGCTGTTTTCTAAACGCATGGATTTTTTATTGAACAGGTTGTTTCATTACAACCACAAATCTCAACAATCAAAACAAATTGGCATAAAATACATGGTTGAAAATGTACATCCAACTTTTTGTCATGAAAAACAACAAAATAACAAAATAAATCAAAGCACACAAGAAAAAGAGGAAGGGTCTGTCTATTCAGTCAAAGAAAAAGTTTTTAAACTGTTTTATCAATTTTTTGACAATATACATTTTTAGATCAGATTCTCTAAAAAAGGTGTAAAAGAGAGTTTTCTACCCTATTTCATTTTGTGAATATAGTATTTATATAGTTAGTTCTAGCCCAAGTCAATGTCCAATCTCATCATTTACCATGTAGATCCCCTCTACCCCCAAATCTGTTTTGTTTTTTATTTTCAATGTTTTCTCAGTTTTGTTCTTTTGTTTGTGTTGTGAAGTGCTTTGTGATGTATATCTGTGAAATGCACTATATAAATAAACTTTACTTACTTACTAGTATTTTGCTAAAATTAAATTAGAAACATTTCTTCAGAAGTGAGTTTTTAAAAATAAGAAGTATTTAAAGCTTTGATAATATTACATTTTAGCCCATTTTTCTAAAAAGAAAACTTTGTAAATCAGACCAAAATCTAGCTAGGCTACCTTTGAACAATCCACAAACATGTTCAATCCTTTCACATCACTGACAGAAACCAGTGCATGTGCTGGAGCTGACTGCAGAGAGAAAAGAAGTCAAGTCGCCACGAGTTCCGACAGTCACTGGATGAGTTCTGGTTCAAGGAAGAGGGAACTAAGATATTTTTGTTTTAACCTGCAAATTGCAAAAAATAAAGCTTTTTCCCCCCCCTTTGTCCATTTTTCAAATTTTGTTTTAAAACAAACAAAAATAAGAAAACGAAATGATTTGAATCCGTGTACTCTTTGTTCTTTCCATTTTCAATTAAAACCAAAAATCAAAAAAGGAAATTTTTCTTTCATATTTTGTTATTTGTTTTTGAAACGGATACAAAACGCCAAAAAAGGTCTTGTTTTTCATATTTTAATCCTAGTCGAAGATCAAAAAAACGAAATGGAAAAACGGGCTGTAAGAAAGAATTCGATTTTCATATTTCATTGCTCCGGTTTGCGAGTCCGGTAAAGTTTAAGAAATTGGCAGATTCGAAGTTTGCCGTTCAATAGCTTCCGATCAAATGGGTGTAATAACAAATACTGGACCTCATTAGAATCGTAGGAAGGTGGTCTACAAGCTACAACCTGGTTTTTATAAAACCACCCCTCCTCCGCTGCAGTTTTACATTTTGATCTCTGGTCCAGTCAGCTGAAGGCTACTGAGCGGGCAGGGACCGTCTACAAATTACCACTCTGTTGACAGCTCTTATGTAAAAATTAAATAACTACACTCTTCTACACTGTACTTTCACCAGACTTATACATAGTGTCAATAGACATCTTCTCTTCAGATTGCATTCTAAAAATATAATTTTGGGGGATTTTTGTTTATATTTTGTTAATATTTTTTATTATATTTACTAGGAACTCTAAACCTGTACACTGTAATCACCATATTATCTACTCTACATACTAGAAGTCACCAAAATCACACAGATGATCTCAGTACATATATACTACAAGTCTCAGCTTCTGGAAATGTGTTTTTTTTAATGATTTTTGGTGAAATATTGTTTATTATTTTTTCAATAACTCCACCACTGTACACTCTGCTGACACCAAACTCACAGAGATGATCACAGGACATCTCCTCTCTATACTACAAGTCTTAGTTTTGTCATATTAAAATTAAGTTGACAGTCAACTTCAAACCCAACAACACACTCAGACAGAAACTGGTTAATCTAAACTGAACCATACAACCAAAAAGAAGCTTGGCTTCTTTGTTTATGCAGTCCTTTACAGTGGGACTGGCCAGACTCTTACATCGGAATAAAAACCAACAATTACACAAGTACATGGCACAACACAGTAGAGTCCCCTTTTCAGGTCATGACTCAGCAGTCCATTTACATCTCAAGGACAAGGACAGACCTTTGAAAATGACAATGTCCACATTATGGACAGAGAAGGTAGATGGTTGTAGAGAGGATCTACGTCAAACATAAAAGACCTACACTAAACAATTCCTCAGGTTGCACTTTTCCAGTACGACCATTTTTCTCTGAACCTGATTCCAAACCTGCTTTGATCTAATTTACACATTCCTGCATTTAAAAAAAAGAGAACCATTCAAGGACAATAGTTCCTAACGACATCTACAATATCTCAGGGATTCAGGAGGAAGGTGATTCACAGGTACTCTCAGCTCATGTAGAAACAACAGACAGCTGCAGTTAATCAGGTAGACTCATCCAGGTAGACAAATCAGCTGATTGTTTTTCAACAGAACTAAGGCTTGTAGTATAGAGAGGAGATGTCCTGTGATCATCTCTGTGAGTTTGGTGTCAGCAGAGTGTACAGTGGTGGAGTTATTGAAAAAATAATAAACAATATTTCACCAAAAATCATTTTTAAAAAACTAAATTTCCAGAAACTGAGACTTGTAGTATATATGTACTGCGAGCATCTGTGTGATTTTGGTGACTTCTAGTATGTAGAGTAGATAATATGGTGATTACAGTGTACAGGTTTAGAGTTCCTAGTAAATATAATAAAAAATATTAACAAAATATAAACAAAAATCCCCCAAAATTATATTTTTAGAATGCAATCTGAAGAGAAGATGTCTATTGACACTATGTATAAGTTTGGTGAAAGTACAGTGTAGAAGAGTGTAGTTATTTAATTTTTACATAAGAGCTGTCAACAGAGTGGTAATTTGTAGACGGTCCCTGCCCGCTCAGCAGCCTTCAGCTGACTGGACCAGAGATCAAAATGTAAAACTGCAGCGGAGGAGGGATGGTTTTATAAAAACGAGGTTGTAGCTTGTAGATCACCTTCCTACGATTCTAATGAGGTGCAGTATTTGTTATTACACCCATTTGATCGGAAGCTATTTAACGGCAAACTTCGAATCTGCCAATTTCTTGAACTTGACCGGACTCGCAAACCGGAGCAATGAAATATGAAAATCGAATTCTTTCTTACAGCCCGTTTTTCCTTTTCGTTTTTTTGATCTTCGACTAGGATTAAAATATGAAAAACAAGACCTTTTTTGGCGTTTTGTATCCGTTTCAAAAACAAATAACAAAATATGAAAGAAAAAATTCATTTTTTGATTTTTGGTTTTAATTGAAAATGGAAAGAACGAAGAGTACACGGATTGATTTGGTTTTTCTGATTTTATTTTGAAACTGAAAAACCAAAGAACGAACCGTACACGGATTATACCTGTAAGTGGTTCATTAGGACTTAACTTTTATAGATCAGGGGCCTCATTCACACACACACATTCAATCACATGGACTCAAGCACTCAATCAGGAGTCTCAAGGTTGCAGTTTGGCAGATGGTGGAGCTGCTGCTGCAGACACTCAGGAACAAACCTGAGAGGGACCTGACAGCGTCTGACTGACTGAGGGTTTCCACAGATGGCAGACAGCTGTGTGACGTCTCCATCATTCAGATGTAAAATCTAATAAATTATTTTCTGACATGTAAAACATCTGTTAGAAAATGTATTTATATCCTGACTGATTAGGGGACATATGCCACTTCCTGTTTAAATTCCTTCCAAAGACAGGCATAAAGTTTATTAATGATGCATATCCTCTGAACAGGAAGAATCTCGTCTAAACAACAAAAACAACGTTTTCTACCTCAGCATGATTAAATTCCAATAATAAGCAATTAAACAGAAAAACCGTAAAGAGGCTAAATTAACACACCAAGAAAAAAACACACAAAGTAACAATTCAGCATAATCCTGTCCACACAAACCACTGTTTAAATTAAAGCCCAAACTCTGCTCGTTCCAACAACATGTGCATCATCACCTTACATGCAACACATATGGCCATTGAGGCGGATTTCCTCAAGTCACCAATATAAACCTGGTCCTACCTCATTTTTCTTGAATGGGTAAATAGACATTTTGTGGATTTTCCTAAAAATTCTCAAAACAGAACAATTTTTTTTTTAGATGGAACTACGATCTATGGTGAAATATAAGTGGGAAAAATAAGAAAAAACTGAGAAATGTGTAATGTCCCACAGGTGGCTAAATGTGCCAAAATGTCTAAATGACGAGGTCTGCCTGGATCTTTATCCACTAATACCTCTCTACATCACCTGTTTTTTACTTTTTGGGCATTAATTTTGGCTCAACAAAAAGGTAAGATGTTCTTTGGATTGCTAGATGTTTTGGATTGCAACTGAATACTTTCAAGGGAATAATAACATTGCAAAGTGATTTTTTTAAGGTGGAAATTAATTTTTTTATTTTCTGGTGTGTGCCAATATTATTTAATTTCAGTCAGAAAGACAAGTGTTGATTTTTAGACATGTGGAGTATTCTCTGGAGTCTTACCTTTATTCTGGTACCAAAACCATTCAAATAAACCTTGTAGTTCTGGAGATATATTCAATTCATTTTGGGCATGTCATTTTTGATCAAATCTCTTTAAAAAAGGCCTAGGGTTTAAAGAGTTAACCAATAAAAAGCCTATGACATCATCACAGCTCTCAGTTCATCTGGCTTGTAGAGAAGAAGGTGTCTGGTTTGAATCCCAGGTCATGAACAGGTAACAGAAACCTTCCAGTGCTCCGTTTTACAGTCGGGTAATAAAGTGCTCTGACTGGATGTGAAGGTTAACTTATTTATGTTGATTTATGGGCGCTCACGTGCACACTGTGGCTGGACCAGGAACATTAAGGTTACAGGGGTCAGAGGTCAAGATGGTGGAGGGTTTGAGGTACTCCGGTTCAACAGTCCAGAGTGATGGAGAGAGTGAAAAAGAGAAGAAACGTGTTCAAGGAGGTTGGAACGGATGTAGAGAAGAGTCCGAGGTGACGTGTGATGAATGAGTCCATCAGAGGGACGGCACGCTACGAGACCAGGTCAGAGGTCAGGATGTGGGGGGTTGGACGCGTAGGAGGGACAGGGATTATCACGCTTCTATTCTTTTATGGTTTTAAAACATTATCCAAAAGTTTTAGGTTTCTGCACCTCGTGATGGATCTGCAGCAGCAGCTCAGTGTACTGTACCACCAGAACACAGTCATCTGTTCCTGTTGATGTCCTTTATGTACGTTTCTGTCTGATCTTGGACAGCTTGTACTGAAACTGGATGTTGTACCTGGAGACTGGTACAATGACAAAGTGATGAACTGCAGAGCAGAGACGTTCCATTAGTCTTCTGGGGACTGGTCGGTGTCGGTGGTCCTGGTCCTCTTTCTAAAGTCCTCTTAGTCTGTCACCCTGCTGTCAAAGTGCTTCTCATCAGCTCTCATGGATGAATGCCCAGCCTGTGGCAGGGTTGTCATGGAAACGATAAGGCGCGTTTCACCTGCTCCGTCCTTGGTAACCTTAGGAACTGAGGTTTACATCCGTGTTTGGTCAGCTGCCTCAGGGAGAAAATCATCAGCTTGTGTATACACACACACACTCTCCAACAGGTCAAACATGGAGGACTGTGGACTTTAACCTGCAGGTCCTCCCAGAAAGCAGCCGGCCTTTCATTAAGAGTTAGAATAAACCCGTCTACGCTCAGGAATGTTTACTGGACTGTCCTGGAGAGGTCACTGTGGCTGCAGGATCTCTGAAGACACACTCAGGAGGTCTGCTCACAACCTGGGACACATCTTCGTGTTTTTCTGCAACAGAATCACCTACAGATTAAGTAAGTAAAAGTGTATTTCTACAGTAGAGCGCCTTTCAAGATACAAATCACAAAGCGCTTAACAAGACAGTTGTGCAAAATTACAGATGTGACAAAAAAAAACAGTAAAAGATGAGAAAACATGACACAACAAGTTAAACAGATGGGTTTTTAACTTTTTCTTAAATGAGTCCACAGACCAGAGAGAGAGACAGAGTTCCAGAGCCTTGGAGCCACAGATGAAAAGTCTCTGTCTCCTTTAGTTCTCAGTCTGGTTTTAGGGACTGAGAGCAGACCTTGGTCAGAGGACCTGAGGGACCTGGAGGGAGTGTACTGTAGGGTTTGAGATGAGATGTAACGTAAGCCAGAGTCTGACCATGCAGGGCTCTCCACATCAGGACAAGGATCTTGTAGTGGATTCTAGAATTAACTGGAAGCCAGTGCAGCTGCATCAACAGAGGGGTCACATGTGTGAATCTGGATTGTTTAGTCAGAAGCCTGGCAGCAGCATTCTGTAGTCTGGTTATGGAGGTTTTAGAAAGGCATGGACCAAGACCTCCACTTCAGGGCCAAGACCTCCACTTCAGGGCCAAGACCGCCACTTCAGGGCCAAGACCTCCACTTCAGGGCCAAGACCTCCACTTCAGGACCAAGACCGCCACTTCAGGGCCAAGACCTCCACTTCAGGGCCAAGACCTCCACTTCAGGGCCAAGACCTCCACTTCAGGACCAAGACCTCCACTTCAGGACCAAGACCTCCACTTCAGGGCCAAGACCTCCACTTCAGGACAGGAGACCATGGAACCAGGTTTATCGATGTTTCTGAGGTGGTAGAATCAGGGTCTAACCAGGGAGCTGATGTGATTATCCAGAGTAAACCTGAGTCAATGGTTCCTCCAAGGTTTCTGACATTAGATTTAACTAAAGGGGCCAGAGGTCCAAGGACCTCCTTCACCTTAGGAGTGATGTTTTCTGATTATTTCAGTTTTGCTCTCGTTAAGTTGTAGGAAGCTGCCTGACATCCAGCTCTAACTGAATCCAGGCGTTTCAGGAGGTTGAGGACCTTGGAGAGGTTGTTCAGAGGGAAAAGATACGTACAACTGGATATCGTCTGCGTACAGCTGATAAGACATGTCCTTGAAGGAAGACAGTATTTGACCAAGAGGGAGCAGATAGAGCAGGAACAGCAGAGGTCCCAGGACAGAACCTTGAGGAACACCAAACTGTACAGAACTGGAGAGGGATTTATAGGTCGATGAAGTCAGGAAGGTTGATCTATCAGACAGATCTGAGGACAGCCACTTCAGCACAGATCCTGACAGACCAGCCCAACGTCTCAGTCTGTCCAGAAGGGTCTGATGATGGACGTGTCCAAAGCTGACGTCTCGTCCAGCATCAGCAGCACAGAGCGTTTACCTGATCAGGATGTCAGTAGAGACTCTGAGAAGAGCTGTTTCTGTGGGGTGGGATTTACGGAAACCTGACTGAAAATGGTCCATGATGCTGTGCTCAGTGAGTTCCTCAAGAAGAACCTTCAGTCACTCAGACCAGCTCTGAATGCTTCATTCTTTCAATAACCAGAAGCTCAGATTCAAAGCATTTAAATTAAAAGAAGGTGACTGTGTGGCAGCATGAATGAACCACAGACCCACTGGAACCGTTTGTTGTCCTGTTAGTTAAGGAGACTCTATGGTCACCAGGTGACCTGGGTGTTTGGGCTCGCTGTCAGACACAGCTACTGTTTCAGAGTCTAGTCCAAACCTTTAAAGACCAGGGACAAAATCACCAAGTTCAAAGTCCCCACAGGAAACCAGAGTTTAGATATTTTATTTTAAAAACGCAACGATTATTTGATTGTGATTTTTTTTTTTTTTAAACAAATGTAATGGTTGAGATGAAGCAGGACCTGAAGATGATGGATGAGCTTTATTTTTAATAACCCAGGGACAAAGTACTTGACTAGGACTGCATGACAGGACCAGTGGACTAGTCTACATGACCATGTGACAGTAACTGACAAGGAGAGATGAGACAAGGGAGCTTAAATACATGAGGAGGCAATCAGGGAGATGGGATACACCTGTGGGGGATTAACAGAGGCAGTGGAACTGATTAGACACAGCAGGACACGAACATGAAGAAGATCCAATCACACGTGGTAGACCTCAACAGAACTAATCAGGGACAACATGGTGCAGAAAACACGGATCAGGACAATAAATGGAACATTTTACTGAACAAAACAGATTATTAGCCGTTCTGTAGAAAAGATTCAGTCAATCTTTGTAGGAACGGGTTTTCCCCAAACAAATAAAAGCATAACATCTCCTGGATCTGATTGGTCGATAGTTTTCTAGTTTCTTGAAATATGCTGGTGAAGGTTCTCAGTCATCCAGGTCATGATCATCCAGAAAAGGGTTTTAAATAAAGGCAACTGCACTGTAAAAACAAACTGTTGAAATTTAACCAAAACAATTAGTGTAACAATTTGCACTCAGTTTATTTGATTACATTTTACCCAATTTTCACTGTTAAAAAATAGCGGCTTATTGGTGAATCCAAGCAGTGAGGAAATGCGGCAGACAGACAGCTGGATTGTCCAATCCTATCGTTCGGTCTGAACAATAGGATTGGCTGAAGTTTTTAGAGAACTGCGGGACAACCTCTTTATTGATTTCTTTCTGGGGGTTTTTAATCTCCACAATATATTTATGGCTATACTATGTTGGAACGTTGTTAAGAGGCTTTAAAAAAAAACGTTAAAAGCTACATTGTTCACCTGGCTACTGAGTATGCCTTTAAGCAAGTTTTAGCTTGCTTAAAGCCAAGTAAGGATTCTACGCAAAGTTTTATAAATGAGCAGCCTGGTCTATTGTTTGATTCTGTCCCCCAAAAAGATTATTTTAAATAAAAAAAAAATGCTTTTTAGGGCAAATTTTCTTGTTAGTTTAAAATACAATTAATTGTGATGAATTAATTACAAAGCCTGTAATACATTTTATAACTTTTTTTTTTATCGAGTCCCACCACTAGTATCTATATGAGTCTAGACAGGTCAGATCACCAGTCATGAAACCAGGTTTTAGTATTTATGTTTGAAAATGTCAAACAAAATGAATTCTCCGTTTCTCCTTGTGGAGAACACTTCCTCCCACCAGCTGACCCAGCTCTTAGACCCGGAATCAAACGAAACCTGGAGTCAGGCCTTGTTTACATTTTTAAACGTGTCATAATATCTACCAAGCATCAGATTTCCTGTTGTTTGGAAAGGCTGGTATAACATCACGGTTCTACAGAGATCCAGGTTTATTTAAACCATTAGCGAGGAAAACAGCTGTTAGTGGATAAACTGGCCTTAAGACGAGCTGCTGCAACTTCGTCTAGGTGGAAGTTGGAGTCATGAGAATGTTACAGATATTAGTTATCAGTTAGCTTCATTACATATAATCCAGAGTATTACACCACAGACGTGTCTGAAGGTAATCTTAACTAGTGACAAGCCTTTATTAACCCCCTCCCCTCTCACGAATCAACGCCTGACTCTCTCACACACACACACACACACATCACTCAGCTGACCCACAGAACTGTCTCCTTAAGCCTGATTTATACTTCTCCGTCTGCGTCGTCACGCAACGCCATTATCCGTCAACGCAAGAGCTCTCCGACAGCCCCGCAACGACGGACGGAGTCGAGCTCACTTTTCTAAACATCCATCAAAAGAGATGGAGAGCGCACGCCTCTGATTGGTCGGCCCAACAACCCGTGATCATATCCGGCTTCATGCCGATATCAACAGAGAAGTAGAAATAGAATTTTGCGGAAGCAGATATGGATCAGCTCGAGAAACGTCTGGCAGACGAAGTACGAACATTTCTATCATCCATCTGTGTCCCTAAAGGGTTAAACAAGAGCTACATATTCGCTCGTCGTCTGCCTCGTCCTCTCTGAACGGACGGACGGACATTCAGCAGACGCCGCTGTCTCCTCACTCCTGTTTAATTCTTTTTAACAACACTGTTTGTTCCTCCAGATCAATCTGTTCAAACTCCATCAGAATTCGCTCTCTGTCGGCCATTACTGAGCTGAAGTAAACAAACTTTGGTCGACCGGAGGCATTACTGCAGAAAAGTTATGCGCCCTCTGCTGTCCTGGTGGAGAATTGGTTTAAAAAAGAAACTCGTGTCCTGACAGACGTAGAGTCGAACCCAGTATAAACCGCGTATTCCTCCGTCAGGGAAATTGTTCACAAAAAGAACAATTTCATGGCTAGATTAGCGTTCAGCCACTGCGCTAACGTTAGCAGCCGCCATCTTGAGCTAACGCGTCGTAGCCACCGCCTCCGTCCGTTAAAACGCTCGAAAAACGCGTCGTAAAGCCACAAGCCATTTTAAACCGTTCGTACAGGATCGATTTAACCAAATATCTCTAATTTCACCATAAAAAGTGAGCCGTTTAAGAATGATCTGCGTTTAAACACGCCGCTAGGAAAACGGCAGTGTCACAACACTGACGGAGAAGTCAAAATCAAAACGTCTCCATCAATACGTGTGAGCGCATACGTGCTGTCGGAGAAGTATAAACCAGCCTTTAGTCCACCTTAAGGACACGTCATTGGTCAGCTGCTTCACCCCCCTGGATGTAGATAAACAGCTGATTAAACATCCCTTTAATGACCTGTCTGACTGTGGAGTGAAAGATGTCCTAATATTCTGTCACAAAGCATAAAACCATCTACGACTGTTTAAATGATCTTGACTAAGTCTGACTGCAGTGAGCTCTTTTCTTCACACATTCCTACAGACGACAATAAAAACGTCACCTGATGTAAATAAAGGAGCCATTAGTGAAGTGTCACCGTCTGAAAGCTTGACAGCAGAGCGCTCCCCGGCCCCAGAGGCTGCAGCGCTGATGTCATTTCCCATGTCGCTGCATTCATAATGAAATGGTTTGCATTCCAATATGGATGCAAAGTCACAAAATGTCAAAGCTCCAGAAGTTTCTCTAAGTGGAGTAGTGATGTGACTTTCTGAGCTTCACTCCTCATTTAAACCAAACTTTGGGTCCTTGGTACCTCTCAGTGTGCTGTCCTTGTCTTTAATAGACCACTTGATGTCCAACAACCCGTCTCCGTGTCACGTACGTGTCCTTAACCCGTCTGGAGCAGCGGGGTGTTGTTTTTAGAAAAGACCACAATGATGGTCTCCCATCTGTTATCCATAGGCTGATGTTTGCAGGGTTTGATCATTTTCATATTGCTGCCGTCATGATGTCACTGGATGGAGGGACACTGGTTCTGAGCTGTGGATCGAGTTCTGATCACTACATCACTCAGGGTTCTTACAGGACTTGAGTTTTAATAAGGTGTTCTCACGGTGAATTTTAAATGAAATGGTTGAACTTAGAGACACGTTTCAAAGTCAAAGAGTGATCAAAATGACCCATAGTCAGCATGGTGGGGCGGCCTGTAGCTCAGTAGGTAGAGTCTGGTAACCAGAGGGTCACCGGTTCAATTCCAGCTCCAGCTGGGATACTGTGTCCTTGGAGAAACTTCACCCACCTTGTCTACTGGTGGTGGGAGGGACCTGGTGGAGGTCAGAGGGACCTGGTGGAGGTCGGAGGGACCTGGTGGAAGTCAGAGGGACCTGGTGGAGGTCAGAGGGACCTGGTGGAGGTCGGAGGGACCTGGTGGAGGTCGGAGGGACCTGGTGGAGGTCGGAGGGACCTGGTGGAGGTAGCTGATCACCACCAGTGAGTGACTGATGTGTTGTACAGAGCTTTGGGGAGTGGAGAACTCTAGACAGATACAGGACATTAATTATTTACCGTGACAGGTTGAATCAGTGATCAGCTTGTATGAAACTCAAAAAAAAATTTTTTTTTCAGTCCACAAACTCACCATCGCTAACACTAATGAATGCAACGATATGTGAGTTCTTTATTCATGTATTTAGTTTTTTTCTTTAAACTGGACAAAATCTGTATCATCAGGTCAAATCTGAAGACAAACCAGGAACTGGTGTTGACCCATAAATCTCTACATCAAACTGGTGACATGAACTCTGTTAGACGTGGAAGTGTTGTGAGTCTAAATGCACTGTTGGTGTGTAGCTCACCTGGAAGGGCTTACGTTTGATTTGATTTAGAAGAAACCTGTTTATTAAGTCTTGTAGTGGATAAAGTTGAACTTCCAGCACTTTCTCTAAAAACAGACATCACCGTAACATTAACAGAACATCACCGTCATTTAGGTTTTTTCCATGGTGATAAAAAGATTTCCGTTTTGATTTTGAGAATAACCAGGTGGAAGGAAGCAGGGTCAGCTCAGCCTGCTTTAACAGGGCAACAATAATCAGATGCTACAGTTTCTAATTATATGGCCGTGTTTATCAGTGCTGCTTGAGTCAATATGGCCAGAATTAATTTCCTTTTCTTGTAAGAGTAAACACACGGCATAGTGAGGGCAGGAGGACACGGAATTCTCCTTTTGTTTCTGATGAATGGAGGCAGGCTGGCACCTCTCCATCCTCAGAGCAAAGGTTTGTGTCCTCCTGAGTGGACCTGTCCTTTATCACACACACGCACACACACACGCACACACACACACACACACACACACACACACACATGCAGAACGACTGACAATTAAGTCCACATGAAAGATCCCCCTGACAAACACAAAGAACATGAACACACAATTAGACACACGTCCTACATTAATATGAATAGAAAGAACTGCTATGAAGACATGAATTATCCTTTGACTTTCTCACCTTTCCTAAACCCTTTTCATCAGGACCAAATCAGGTTTTTCATGATGTCATCGGTCGCTGTTTGAACAGGTCTGGATCGATGGAACCAGGTCATTAACATGAACACAGATGATCGTTGGAGGGATGTTGGTCGGAAGTGGTGTTAGCAGTTACAGGTCCTTCTCAAAAAATGAGCATATTGTGATAAAGTTGATTATTTTCTGTAATGTTCTGATAAACATTAGACTTTCATATATTTTAGATTCATTACACACAGCTGAAGTAGTTCAAGCCCTTTTATTGTTTTAATATTGATGATTGTGGCGTACAGCTCATGAAAACCCTAAACTCCTGTCTCAAAAAATGATCATATCATGAAAAGGTCCTCAGTCTAAACGAGCTCTGAACCTAATCATCTGAATCAACTCATTCACTCTAAACACCTGCAGAAGATTCCTGAGGCTTTTAAAAACTCCCAGCAGGTTCATTACTCAAAACCACAATCATGGGTCAGACTGCCGACCTGACTGCTGTCCAGAAGGACATCACTGACACCCTCAAGCAAGAGGGTAAGACACAGAAAGACATGTCTGAAGGAATAGGCTGTTCCCAGAGCGCTGTATCAAGGCTCCTCAGTGGGAAGTCTGTGGAAGGAAAAAGTGTGTCAGAAAACGCTGCACAGCGAGAAGAGGTGACCGGACCCTGAGGACGATTGTGGAGAAGGACCGATTCCAGACCTTGGGGGACCTGCGGAAGCAGTGGACTGAGTCTGGAGTAGAAACATCCAGAGCCACCGTGCACAGCTGGGCTTTCTCTTTATTTTCTTAAAAACAACAAAGCAG
Source organism: Callopanchax toddi (assembly GCA_006937965.1). NCBI lineage: Eukaryota > Metazoa > Chordata > Actinopteri > Cyprinodontiformes > Nothobranchiidae > Callopanchax > Callopanchax toddi. The sequence continues at coordinate 132,429 of SSNR01000657.1, read as the reverse complement.
GACACGGCATGAAGAATAAAAGAGAGAGCACAAGGAAAAGAAAAGATGTGAAAATTACAAATTGAGCATGTCCTGATCACAAAAATCCAGGGGGTTCAAATAAATGTAACACACAAATTCAGAAAAATAAATCAAAATGTTTCAAGAGATGGTGTGTTTTTAAGGCTTCTTTAGTTGTGTTATCTAGTAATAACAAATGTGGTGATTGGGATTAGGGCTGGCAGTGTAAACACATTTACAGCAACACTAAAGAAAATGAGAGTCAGAAATTGAAAGTGAAGTGAAGTGAGAGAGAGAGAGAGAGAGAGAGAGTGTGTGTGTTTTGAGTAACCAGTAAAGGTTTCTCCTTTGGGACGTTTCCATGTCCATGTTGTTAGAGAAAAGAGGAGGAATGAGGATGTTTTTCTGATAAAGTACATTTAAAACCTTCAATTAATTTGTAATTAACTCACTACCATAAGTTTACCATATTAAGTTAATCACAACTGATTGACAGTCCTAATAAGAATAATTCAGTGGACTTTAAAGGGGTGGTTTTCCGGGTTATTTTATACTGTATATACATATACATAGGCTTGGGCGGTATTATGGTAATACCGTATACAGCCGGTGTTTAAAAATAGCAACAGTATCAGTTTCAATAACTCACGGTCAAAAACTGCACGGTCTGAGCTGGACTGCCAGTGAGCCGATGGTAACGTTGGACTTTCATCCAAATCCTCCTTCAGACCAGTTGGACGTCCATCACTGCAGACGCTGCCCCGATCCACCTGTCAGCCTCCTTCCTTCACTCATGAACAAGACCCTGAGATACTTAAACTCCTCCACTTGAGGCAGGACCTCTCTCCTGACCTGGAGATGGTAAGCCACCCATTTCCAGTCAAGGACCATGGTCTCAGATCTGGAGGTGCTGATCCTCATCCCAGTCACTCCACACTGGGCTGTGAACCTCCCCAGTGAAAGTTAATGGTCAGAGCCTGATGAAGCTAGGAGGACCACGTCATCCAAGATTCTCCTGTCACCAAACTCCACCCCCTCCACACCACGGCTGCGCCTAGAAATCCTGTCCATAAAGGTTCTGAACAGGACCGGAGACAAAGGGCAGCCCTGGAGGAGTCCAACCCTCACTGGGAACAGGTCCGACTTACTGCCGGCTATCAGGACCAGACTCACACTCCTCTGGTACAGGGACTGAATGGCCCTCAAGAAAAGACCATCCACCCCGTACTCCTGGAGCGCCCCCCACAGGGTGTCCCTGGGGACACGGTCATAAGCCTTCTCCAAATCCACTAAACACAAGTGGATTGGTTGGGCAAACTCCCATGACCCCTCCATCACCCTAGTGAGGGTAAAGAGCTGGTCCACAGTTCCAGGACGAAAACCACATTGCTCCTCCTCTATCTGAGGTTCAACTGTTGGGTCAGTAAAGATGATTATGACAGAATAAAGATATCACAACAGGATACTTTAAAGAGTCTGACAGAAGGTCTCTATCTGCTCACTCAGACATCCAAAACCACAGAGGACAGTCTGACTGTTGCTGCTTTCTGAAATCAGTCTGAATGTTTTGTCCCTAGAATTTAATGTCCATATTCATCAAACACAGCTGAAATATGGACTCATCCAACCACAACGTTTCTTCCAGCACTCCATTTCCCTCCATGCAGGTGACTGGTTTATAGACAGGTCTGGTAATGCTACGTTGGTGGAAATGACTTTCCACACGACTGCTTTCCTGTTCAGGTCAGGATCAAGTTGTTTGGTCTGTTTAATGAACTCTGGTCTGTTTTCCTCCCTGGTTCAGTTTGATCGGAACACGTTCTAAAGAACCGTACCGAGACTCGTTGGGGAGGTGGTCTCACTTAAAGCAGGGACTTGATCTTCGAGGGCGACCTGTGAACAAGTCCGCGGTCCAGGTAAGAGACGGTAAAACGTAACCAGCTGCAGATCGTCATCGTGTAATGACAGACTGTGGAGTCAATACCGCGCCGACTTGCAACGGCAGCGTGGATTTAATAACATAACATTTTATTTATAGACGCCTATCAAGACACTCAAGGTGATTTATTATGAACCTGACGTGTAAGGAAACCGGAGTGAACCCAAGGAGAACGAGTCAGGGCAAACAAAACTTCAATATTCAGACAAAATATGAGTGTGATTTTGTTCGTGGACCTCCATGTGTGACTGACATGAAAGTAGGTAGTTCTGGGTGCTGAGGGAACCAGAAACATGAATCATTTGACACAGAGGCAAATTTGATTTAGACAAATCAATTTATTACTATTCTAAACATGACACTAAATGACACAAAAACATGATTAAATCAGGATTGGTTTATTTAATATGAATTATTATTTATGAATAACTAACACATCCGTCACCAGAGTTTATATCCAGATGTTTTCTTTACCCAGTAGCTATCCTGGGACCAAGGCTCCAGTCTGAACCCCCTGAGCAGGGGCGTGTCCAGGATTTTTTTCTTGGGGGGGCCACTCAGGGGCACAGATTGTACAAGGGTGGCACACTAAAAGGTCCATTTTATTTAAATGCTCTGCAGTCTTTACTGTAATGAGCAGTAGACCAAAGTTTTATGACTTATTTACTTACTGAAGTAAAACACATGGATCTGAACCCGAATCAGCATTACAGTATTTGTTATTGAACCAGCATCCTGGTTCAACAGCATTCAAGAACTATGCAGCAGATTAAAAATCAGGGAGAACTCAAATTAACATTTTAATACATCACAGTGTCACTAGACACCAGGGGTGGGGAACCTTTTCTTGCTAGGAGCCCAAATGTTTTTTAAAAAGTCCTCCGAGCGCCACATTCAGAACATGAACTAGTGATGTCCAGTTTTATACAGACACAGGACATAAATCACCTAGTATAAAGTTCTAAGTCTCAAAGATTTGAATTGAAACAGGCAGAAAAAAATAATTCTATTGTGATGTTTTTTAGTTTTAGGTGATGGTCAACATAATAAACATGTCGAATTTAAATGAACAGAACAAAGTATTAGTTTTTGTAGGAGGATCAGGAATTCTTTGTAGATACGAAACCTAAAACATGATTCCCTTAATCAAAAGAGAAAGGAATTTTATTACAGTTCATCTGACAACCTGAACTCGTTCTGTTAGGGACAATATGAGCTGAACTTTAACCTCTTCAATCAGCCAAAAAGACATGAATCTAAATCTGCTTGACTCCAGTAACTAACCAGGTGAACTAGTTAACTGACCAGGTGAACTAGTTAACTAACCAGGTGAACTAGTTAACTAACCAGGTGAACTAGTTAACTAACCAAGTGAACTAGTTAACTAACCAGGTGAACTAGTTAACTGACCAGGTGAACTAATTAACTGACCAGGTGAACTAGTTAACTGACCAGGTGAACTAGTTAACTGACCAGGTGAACTAATTAACTGACCAGGTGAACTAGTTAACTGACCAGGTGAACTAATTAACTGACCAGGTGAACTAGTTAACTGACCAGGTGAACTAGTTAACTAACCAGGTGAACTAGTTAACTGACCAGGTGAACTAATTAACTGACCAGGTGAACTAGTTAACTGACCAGGTGAACTAGTTAACTGACCAGGTGAACTAGTTAACTGACCAAGTGAACTAGTTAACTGACCAGGTGAACTAGTTAACTAACCAAGTGAACTAGTTAACTAACCAGGTGAACTAGTTAACCAAGTGAACTAGTTAACTGACCAGGTGAACTAGTTAACTAAACAGGTGAACTAGTTAACTAACCAAGTGAACTAGTTAACTAACCAGGTGAACTAGATAACTGACCAAGTGAACTAGTTAACTAACCAAGTGAACTAGTTAACTGACCAGGTGAACTAATTAACTGACCAGGTGAACTAGTTAACTAACCAAGTGAACTAGTTAACTGACCAAGTGAACTAGTTAACTGACCAGGTGAACTAGTTAACTAACCAAGTGAACTAGTTAACCAAGTGAACTAGTTAACTGACCGGTGAACTAGTTAACTAACCAAGTGAACTAGTTAACTAACCAGGTGAACTAGTTAACCAAGTGAACTAGTTAACTAACCAAGTGAACTAGTTAACTGACCAGGTGAACTAGTTAACTAACCAGGTGAACTAGTTAACTGACCAGGTGAACTAGTTAACTAACCAGGTGAACTAGTTAACTAACCAAGTGAACCAGTCAGTCCCTCCAGGAAGTTGCGGGGATGTTTTGTGATGGTTGCGATGTAAAATGACTGATTTCGCAGCACATTTTTCTAAAAGTTGCGGTCAAAGTTGCGATGTTTTTTTTCAATCATTTTAAAATTTTGTTTAAGGTTTTATTTAGTTTATATGCACACACAGTTAACCTCTTTACAAACATACTGTATGTGCGGTTTAATCATAAAATAAAGACTACAAGATGATGTAATCTCCATGACAACACAGCTGACAGCCTGTCTCAGCGTCACTCAGACGTTACAGCATGAGCGGCTTTACTTTCACTTTCAGATTCACCTCAAAGGTTGACTGGTACAGCAGAACGAGTTTAGAAAAGACAAGCGGTTCCTACGCCAAAAAATTAAGATGCAGTCAGCAACACTGATCGTCCTCTGGAGTCTGTGAAGTTTCTGGATCTGTGTTTAGCTGTTTGGATTGCTAGGTCAGCTTCTGGGGAGGCCATTTACAGGTAACGACCCAAAAACTATCAGAGTTGATGCAGAGTAAGCAAAAACTAAATGCTGGAGCGTAGATCCACAGCAGAAACATTTAAACGGGCAAATAAAGCCAGTTTCTGACTGGTTCCCAGTCACTACACCTCTGAATAAATGGAGTTTAAATATTTTAAATTGAGGATCTTTCTCATTTCTTCACTTTAATCCTGTTAGCTGGTTGTGTAAATTCATTTAGTGAAATCAGATCCAGGTTTTTCATGAAGTTGAAACTTACATTTAAAGAGGTTTAAAACTAAAACATTAGCTGTAAAATGTTCAAATAAACACTTTTTTTATTTTTATTAACCTTTATTTATCACATGAAAGTATCACAGAACAAAGTGAACTTTTTCAAAGAACCCACTCTATTAAATCATCTCTTCTTCAAAGTCAAGACCGAATTAAACAGAGACCTGGAAACAGCATGTTGGTGGTTTTTACCCAGAACTCGTCCTGTTTTCTGCTAAAGACCCAGAGCCATGTAGTCTCACCTCGACCCTGGTGGTAACATGTCACAGCGCTTTGTACTGCAATCAGTATGTTGATGAATGAGCTCCGACTGAGAACAAAGCCTTTAGTCAGCCGCCGCTGCTCAATATGCTTCTACTTGATAACAGCTGGAGCTCAAATGAATGTTTAATAATCAGGGGGTGAAAAGAATAAAGAGACCAAGTAAAACACACTGAGGCTTCTGAGGAACTAAAGACGGAGCAAAAGGGCTGCTGAAGGTCTGGTTTAGAGCAGATGTTTGACTTGAGAGGGGGTCAGTATTTATAGGACACGATGTCCAGCATGGAGACGTCATTTAGATCAGAAAAGTCTGGATTTAACCAAGAAATAAAAACTTCTTTATTGGAGACATGCTGTGTTACTTTATTTTCTGTTCAGTAAAACTTGATTGAACATTAGTTAGCTTTTAGGTAGGGGTGTACCGGTTAACTGCCGTTAATGATGTAACCGAGTATAATATTTATGCCCGGTTGACTGAAATTTATGTATTTCGCTTGGGTGTAACTGTACGGTTGGTGGTATATTTTACGGTTAACCGGATATTGACCATGAAAAGCTTCAATAGCCGGTTAAACAAAATCTTGGAAACGTGCATCCCTACTTTTAGGCTAATTAGCCAGAACAAGACCTTACAAATTCAAATCTGTCCTCCTTTGATTGGACACATGTCTCTGACCTCTGTACCGGTGGTTCTCCGTCCCTCTGGGGAGGACAGCTGGGACTTCAGGTGGTCTAGAGTAGACATTTAAAGCCATCCTCAGTATCCAGGTAAACAAACGAGGTCTCCTAGCTAGTTTACAGAAACACGTCTCGGTGAACTCACCCCTCCCGTCGGGTAAAATCCATACGCCAGCCTCCCGCCGACATGGGACCACGGTGTGTAAAGGTGACAAAGCAGAGTCTAACTTCAGCCGTAGAAACGTTCCCCCAGCTTTTCCTCTTTTCACCTCCAAACGTTTTTAGTTTTCTGCTAGCTGAAAAGGGGCTTTTTGGGGGGGACTCTGGTATTTTTATCTTAAAATGAAATCCCCCGCCGGCTCTCTGTCCTACTTCTACTTTCACTTCCGGGATGTTCTGCCTCAAAATGTGTCCGGGCGGATTAATGCCAATCCAAGCAGTGAGGAAATGCGGCAGACAGACAGCTGGATTGTCCAATCCTATCGTTTGGACCGAACGATAGGATTGGCTGAAGTTTTTAGAGAACTGCGGGACAACTACTTTATTGATTTCTTTTGTTTTTTTTTTTTAAATCTCCACAATATATTTATGGCTATACTATGTTGGAACGTTGTTAAGAGGCTTTAAAAAACGTTAAAAGCTACATTGTTTACCTGGATACTGAGTATGTGTCATGTCCTGGTGCCTGCAGGCAGTCTGTGTTTCTCCCTCAGGGCGTGGCAGGCAGATCCTCTCCAGCTGCAGCCCATCATCCTGATCAGAGGAGGACCTTTTATAAGGAGCAGATCCACAGAGGGACGACGCCAGTCTTTTCCACCTCACTAATGGTAAACTCAGGTCTCTTCTAGATTTTGTATCCTTGAACATTGTAATCATTTTCCTCTCGTCTCTCCAGCCTACCTGCTCGGCGTCGTCCACCTCAAGATCCTCCAGAGTCCTCCTCAACCTCATGTCCACCTGGTCTGCCTGTCCCCCTGCCAGCCAGCTGCCTCCACTCCATTCATCCTCCATCAATCTCTCGTCACCGCTCCAACCATCCTCACCCAGGACAGACAAAACCTCCCCAAGACCCCCATCTTCATCCTACCAGTAAGACCTCCACTCAAAACTCATCTCAGCACGTATTATCCTCATCTCCAGTTACTCACTCTCCTCTCTTCTCAGAGAAGTCTCCTGTACCAGGATCCCACGGATCCTCCCGGATCCGCCTCCACACCACCAAAACCTTACAATAAAAACATTATTTTACTTACCTCTTGTTTTCCTCCGGCTGTTGTGTTGCTCCAGGATCCTCACAAAACCTCAGATTATGACAGTATGGCTTTGAAGAGAACAGTTTCAGTTTATTGATACTTGATTTGATCAAAATGTTTTTTGTTTTAGTTGGTCTAGTTTGACTCTTGCAGTGTTAAATGAATTAACACATTTATAATAAATGTCAAATACTATTGTAGTATTTAATACTTCTTGCTGCACTTTGTAGAATATTCATTTTATGTATTTCTGTGGAAACAAACATCCAACATTTGGTGAAAATTCTCTTTTTGATCAAATTTTAAAACAGTATAAAAGATGTTGTTTACCAGGTCTGTGCTCCAGATCACCACCAGGGGAGTTGGATCAGATCAGCTGACTGCTCAGTTCCTCTCTTCCCAAACATCCAGCCTCAGGTCCGACGATATGACTACAAAGTCAATCATCAAACTTATTCTGGTTTAGAACTTTACTGATAAAGTTGAGCGTAATAACTTTTCAGATGTCTTCGTTCCTGTGGAGGGAAGTTTGGGGTCATCAGTATTCATAAGTGAGGTGTAAAACTGGAACGTTTCAAAAGGCTTTGTGATGAAGAAATCTCCGTAAAGCACTCGGCTGCAGGACAGGCACAGAATGGGAACTCTTTAAAGTTAAGAGTACAATAACTTCATGAGAGAAGTGTTTGAGACGTAAACGTCTCGGAGAAGTGCAGCAGACCAAAAATGTAATAAGATTTCATCATAAAACATCTGAAAAGCTCCGACTGATGCAGCAGTCCTTTGAAATCTCAAACCCAGAGATTTAGAATTGTTGGCCAAGAGAAACCAATTCCAGGTTGTCAGGTCCAGATGAATGTAGCCTGGTCATTTGATGCATGTGGGTGAACTATTTGTTAATGCTGCTGTGAAAAGGTGACTTTTCATTGTAACTCTGCAGCAGCTCGTTCAGTCTGTCAGGAGAAAAGAGGCTGAGAATGTGTTCTCTACCACTCTACAGTGATTTAAGAGCCGATATTTGTGACGGTGGTCTCATTTCTCTGCCCACACCTGCATCACACAGGCCAGAAAACCTGAAGTTTAAATCTCTATCCTGATCATAGTTTCTTGTTTTGATACCTCGAGCTCAAACCAACATTCTGGTTATTATTAACAGTAATCCATCAGACTTGTTGTGGAAACCCATGGAGACAACATGCTAACTCCACGCAGAGAGGACACAGCTGGGATTTGAACCTGTGACCTTCCTGCTGATAACCAGCATGCAGTGTACTACACCGCGGTCAGTTTGATTAAAGTTGTCTACAATTTCCTGTCACGTTTTTTCTATTAATCACAAAGTTTGTGTAGAAAGTAACGGACCCTGTTTAACAGCGCCATGCTGGTCAGAGGACTACTTCCTGCTTGTAGAGACTCCACCCACTTTGAGTGATGTCACTGGGCCTTACTTTAGGCCAGTGGTTCCCAACCTTTTTTCCAAGGGACCCCTTTCTTCCCTGTCAATCTTTGGGGTGGGCAACCTAGGGTTCGCGACCCCCACTAGGGGTCGCCAAAGCCTCTCAGGGGGTCGCCAGGACCTCTTCACTTTGAGGGGTTAAAAATGTTTGGTAAGTTTACCAAAATTCATTTATTCGGACCTTAATATTATAGCATGCATTTATTTCCTGTTTTGTAATAATTCTTGAGTCAAATGAAAAATAACTAGACCGGAAACCCGATCGGTACTGCGCATGTGCGAATCTTACGTATGAACACACCGGTCTAGCGACGCATGCAGCTGCTGCAGAGAGCCTCCTCCCGTCGGATAAACTAAAGTTTTCAGCGGAGACGCCTGGACAGTCCTACATCCAGTAAACTTTAAACAGCTTAGCCAGTGACGGACTGGCAACCGGGAGACCTCCTGGTCTCCTCGCCGCTAACCCTGACCCGCTCCGTGATCATACCGACGATCAGGACGTTTCTAAAAAATAAATAACCAATCCGTCATGGCTCCTCGGGCGTCTGTCCTCCTAAAAGCTGCTAAAACGCAGCAAAGCTGAGTCACAAAGACACCCTCTGCTCTCTGTGGGTTCGAGTTTGTCAGCGCAGACCTGACCCCCCTTCCTCCCCCCTCGCCGGCACCGAGGAAAGAAGCAGACACGAATAGACCTAAAATAAACTAACAACTTTATAAACTAAAGTTTAAAGTTGTAACAAAGGATATTGCAATGTTAGAATATGGTCAACATACAAAAATACATGATACTAATATTGAAATCCTTGTTTTATATTATTTTAATTAACCAGGTTAATTTAATTGAGATTAAGAACATTTGTTGATCATTCTGAAAAGCTTTAGGTTTTGTAAATGACACTAATAGTCTGTCAGAAAAAGTCCAGCTTTAGACATTTTGGGGTTTAATAGGATGATGAAAAGGTCCTGGTGTGATGAGTAGAACTAAAGGAGAGAAATCATCTGATATGGAGGCTGATTCAACCTGTCAGAGTCAGGATGGATGAACATCTGATTTCTCATCACATCTTAGCAGGTGAAGTAACTGGTAAACAGCCTGGATTTAAATTAAAAGAATATTTGAAATAATACTGTTACAGGAAATAATCTGTTGAGAAAAGTCAAAGACATGTTGAAGTAGCCGAAATTTTGCTCACTTTTTTTTCATGTGTCCAAAGTTTGAGATTAAGACTGATCTGTGTTTACAGGAAATCATCTGTTTAGAAAAATGCTGTTTTTAGTTTTGTTATTTGTTTAAAAAAATCAAAGCATATTAAAAAGTGCTTGAACTATTTTATCGTTTCTTACTGGAAGTGGGAGGTGTGTGTGTGTGTGTGGGGGGGGGGGTTCGCCCCAAAAAATTGACAGGTAAAATAGGGGTCCCTTGGGAAAAAGGTTGTGACCCACTGTCTTCGAGCACCATGTCATGTCTGTGTTTACGAGCGCAGTGCAGATGAAGATCCCCTCCCCCTTTTGGACCTATTTACTTCGTCTCCTCCTCAAGACATTCAATTACTTGCTTCCCTGCTTGGGGCTCTGAACAATCGATGCACGCGATTAAAGTGTGTCACCTTGGGTCAGTGATGAATTACAACGGCTGTGCACCAAACACAGAATGTAAAACAGTCGTGTGGATCCCATCTTTATTAGTATTTCATTAAAAACTTTAAATATATTTTGTTGCCGTGAACGAAACGGGGATTAGTTCTGTTTGGGGGGTTCAGGATAGCAGGTGCTAGAGATGTTCTGATACCAGTTTTTCCTGTACGATACCGATTTCGATACCTGGGTTATAGGTACCGAGGACCAATCCAATACCAGTATTGTTTTATAAAGAGGTCTATTGGAGACATAGATGGCACGTCTGAGGTCCAAATATGCTGACTCACATTTTCATATAGTTTGGGGAGCAGCGTTTCAGTGATGTGTTTCCTTTCTGGCAAAGAGTAAAGGCTACTTCACACCGGATGCGGTGCGGACTCCGCAAGAATTAAAAACCACTGATTCCAATCAGAGCCTCCACACCGACTCCGGTCAGGTTGCGGGGCAAAGTTAACTTTCCACAACAAGTCTATTTTTCCCGGACACCGCAGTGGATCATCATCAAGTTAAAGACTTTATCTGCGCCAAACAGGAAGTGAAACGCTAGCAGGTGAGGTGCATCTGGTATTTTTCAAAATAAAACCATTAACTACGTTGCTAACATTATAACACGATTCTGATATTTAAAAGACAAAGAAACAACATAAAACTTAATTAAGCAGAACATTAAACTATATAAAAACGAAGGACTTCTGGAAGTGATTACATAATCCATAAGAACGAGAAGACGCCTCTAGCTTTTGTTTACTAGCTGCTGTTTACATACTTGTTCTCGTATGAACCACCGAGATTTGGCGCTCCTGCTGAGGCAAAGCGTCGGAGACGTTCCACAACAAAACCGCAGCCGGTGTGGAGAACTGTGACACCGCAGCCGCATCCAGTGTGGAGTTGCAGTAACGTGGCTCCAAATGTTCAACGAGGTGGCGAAAGCCAACGTTTTCCCCAACAGACAGAGGCTGGTCATCCAGGACATTAAATTCTAAAACTTTGTCCGTTATTGCGGTGCCTTCTTGCCTTACATTTCTCTCGGCTTTTAAAGACCAGTGTTTGTTGTTGCTGTGGTTCGTTTGGCTTTTCCTTTAATAAATTCTTCATGCTCTTTTACATGCCGGCAACAAAAGTACTTAGTAAAGTTGTCGTGTTGAATTCATACCCCCATGAACTTCTGCCCTGCATAGTAGGCATGTCACTGTTCTGCTAGTGCTAGCAAACCAATGACTCGTGTGCAGCTATCCCTCTCTGCCTAGCAAGACTGCGTCACTTCCTTTGTCAGCGTGTGGTGGGGTTAGGCAGGGGAAACGTATGATCCCGTTTACGTGGTCTCAGTTCATGTTTAGAAATAAGTACTCGCCGATCCAAAAACCCCTAGTTTTGCCAGAATCTGTGATTATTTCCGATGCGGGCAGCGGCCCATCCCTATAGGCGCACCGCCACCTTACATGGACAGAAGACTTATTTCTCTAAATGCAACAAAATCAAGGTAAACGTGGCTGTTAACCATTCATTTTAGATTTAGATACAGTGCAGTTTTTTCCCTCAACCTTACAGAGTTGATGGTTTTTCACACAGTAAAATATTTTGTGTGTACATGGTTTGATCCACACAGAGCCACAAACATGCTGGGATTCAGTTCTGAAGGAAATCTGGTTCATCAGCTGGATGAATGATTTGCTGCACACTATGCAACTTCTTCATATTTTAAACCTTTTCCTTGATCCAGTCTGAGCTAATCTGACCCTTTACAGGTTAATGAAAAGTCCCTCAGCCCATCTGCTGCTTGGATCCAGAATACCACGTTTGTAACTTCTGAGTCTAGGAACATGATTTTCATACATCCTAGACGGAGCTGCGTTTGTTCATTGAGGTAATGGAGACCCTGGCGCTGTCGTTTGATCCACAGAGGCGCGTTTGAGGAGAGGCATCTGGTTTACGTGGTATCTGGGGAGCATGCACACTGTGAACTGGTTATGCTGATTATACAGCTCATCACAGAGTGAATGACTTCAAGCCTTTTCATGTAATTTTGAGGATTTTACAGAATTCAGTGTCTCCAGAATTCAGAAATCTCCTCCTCGCGTCCAGACACTCCTGAACAAAGTAGTCTAAATGTTTCATGTCATTTGGAAATCAAGGTCCCAGAGTCTGGAGGAAGAGTGGAGAGGAAGAGAACGGTGATGATCTGGGTCCATGTCCTCTGCTGGAGTTGGTCCACTGTGTCTCTGAAGTCAACACAGCCTCTTCAGGACGTTTTAGTTTCTACGACGATGTTTCTCTTAACCTATAGGATAAAAAGTTAGAGAACTGCTGTTTTATATGCTGCTTAATAAATGAAAGCTCCAACCAAAATCTTTCATTTGCAAAATAGTTTGACTTTGTGAAAATGTTTTATTTCTGAACACAAAAATCCATCAGAGATTGACAAATGATAATCCCCTAGAGAGAGCTGAACGTAGGCCGTGATCTGCCTCAGATAGGAACAAACTGCTGGTTTCACTGAAGCAGGTGGCTTCCATTGTTCCAGTAATTGTGGCTTCAGAGCTCCAGTAATGGGAGTTTAACTCCAGCCTCAGCGTGAAGCCTTTCTCCTCGTCGCTGAGTTAAAGGATGATTGAAGGTGATTCTGACTCAGTGAGTTTAATGGTTTGACTCAGACAGAAGAACACTTAGAAAGACTTTATGGTTCACTTTAGGAAAGATTTGACTTTATATCCTGTATATTTTCAGCTTCGTCTAACATAAACTACAGCAGTCGTAACAGATGTTGGAACCAATCAAACCTCAGGAAGTGATGGATGATACCGAACGCTGTGGAGCTAAACCAGGGACTTCATGTTTGGTCTTTTCAAAATCTACACCAGGAACCCCCCCAAAAAATAAAAGTAGAAACTGGAGGTCAAGTTTTGATCTTGAACTTTGAAAAACGTTTAAAATGGTTTTCATATATTTTCAATTTTGAAGGAAAACAATTTGTTTCAACTTTTATCCAAATCTGAATTTTTTTTCTACTTCAAATTTTTTTTCAGTATTAGAAAATATAAAAGTGAAAACAAAAAATATGAAAGAGTTTTATAAAAACCTAAAGAGAAAGAAATCTACATTCAAATGAAAGCAAACCCTAGTTTCACTCTTTTTATTTAAATAGTTTTCCAAGTTCAAGATCAAAACTTGACTTTGAATTTCTTCAGTTTCAGGTTTTTTGAAACAAACAGAATGTCCCTAAACGCCTCCACAGCTTACTGCCACGTCACACCGGCTGCCGTTTTGCTTTGGAACGTCTCTGGCTCTTTGCCTCAGCAGGCGAGATGATCTGAAATCTCGGTGGTTTCTCTAGAGTGGAGAATCCAGCCCTTGTCCCCGCCCCTTTTCCAGTGCATGAAGTTCGCATCGGTGCAGACTTTGGCAAAGGGTATTACCCATAATTCCAAGTGCACTCCGTGGAGGACCACAGACTGCAGTGTGGATATTGAGACAGGGCCATAGTCAGATCAGAGACACTGCTGCACATCGGCCACAGACTAGCGGCTGATTTTCTCGTATTTAAAACCAGTCTTTGTTCTGAACGTCACACTGATGTGTCAGAACTCTATTCACCTGTCCGTTAACCTCTACAGATCTACAGAACATGGTTCCTGTGTGAATCTGAAACGTATCACCGGTGAAACGTGTCCCATTTCCACATGTAAACACATGTTTCCTGAGCATGTTAACGTGACCTCGTGTTTCCACTCCCTAACTCCATGCCGTTTTTAGCAGCATCTGTTCTCTTCTTCTGTGCATCCATCACATGAATTCATGGATAAACTCAGAGGAGGAAGCGTTCAGGTGGGATGAGTCAGTGATAGGTGGAGCATAAAGAACCTCCAGCGCTCAATAGGAGGAGGTCCTCTCCAGTCAAGACTAATGAATTCAGGCTTTCCAGTCGTCTCTTTGTCAATGGGAGCTAATAACGCATCCTAATGACTTGATTGATGAAAACATCAGTCTGTTTTATCACAGCTTCAGGTCGGGAGAAGCTGCATGTTTGTAGGTAAATAAACACAAGCACTGACCCATGTAGGGAGAGAGGTGCTCTACTATAACCTCAACCCTTTAAAACTCAAAATGTACATTATTAACTCCCTAACGTTTAGCGAGTATGGCAGGTGGAGTGAGGGGCCTTTTAGAAAAAGTAAAATATAAAAATGTATTCAACTTTTAATGTCTGTTTTTTATATGAGAACATCACTATGTCAAAGGTATGTTATGAAATATGAAACAAAATACTGTAAATAAATAAATGTTGCCACTAATCTTTCCCGTATGCCAGGCTGAAATAATTAAACCATAAATCATTCCGTTTCCGTGAAATATTTAGAAAAAATAAATCCTTTAGTTATTTTTAGACCACAAAGTTGAGCTGCATCAGGACGACAACTTGGCAATTTAGGAATTTAAATGTTAAAAATCAATAATATGTGTGATCAGGACTGATGGGGTGTGAAGGGTTTTCTGAGTACATAAATGTGTTTAAGGTGCACCTGAGGGTTGACTATCATAAAACTGAATTCACATAAAGTTCACCTCTGAGGACCCTGGTTCATTACCTGGCCTCCTTCAGTCCACGCTGCAGGCCTTTGGATCCAGTCAGTGCAGGTCTCCCAGCAGCCCCTGCTCTCATTAGTTCCACCAGTCCAGTCAGTGGGAGTCAGCTCCTCCCTGCAGCCATCTCATCCATCAGCTGCTGATCCGCTGAATTACTGCACAGCAGTAGTGAATAAACACTCACTAACAACAGAGAGTGCTCCAGGAGAACACGAGGCACCGTGTTGGAGATCAAACAGAGTCACTGATCCTGAAAGGAGGACTCCCCCAGACCAGCAGTTTTCACTCAGCCCAAAGACCAAGCTGTGACCCAAACCCAAGGTTCAGTTTGGACCTGAAACATTCAACAAAACTTATTGAAACACATTTTAACCAATCAGCCAGTGATGTTTCTGGCAGCCATCTTAGTTTTAGTTTTTTAAAGGTATACAATGCAGTTTTGCCTTGTTTTAGCTCCCCCTAGTGTCCGTTTTAAATCACTGTCATAAAAACATTAGCCCCATAGTTTCTGCTCAGAAAGCCCTGTTAAATGTCTCCTCAGCCTTCACTGCTTTCTACTGGAGCGGTTCGTCACGAAATCAGCTGTTCAAGCAGGGAGAGATGGGAAAAATCAGGAATCATGAGCTAAAAACACTCCGGAGCTAGCATAACAGCTAGTTAGCCTAACCCTCTGAGATACATGACTTTGTGAGACTTCAGGACACCGGACCAGAGACTCAGAAGTTACAAACGTGGTATTCTGGATCCAAGACTTTTCATGAACCTGTAAAGGGTCAGATTAGCTCAGACTGGATCAAGGAGGAGATTTAAAATATGAAAATGTTACATAGTGTGCCTTTAAAAGAAAATGCTGATTAGTTTTAGTCCTATTTTAGTTAAAAGAAGGGGAAAAGCATTCATCTTTCAACAAAGTAATTTAGGTGACTAAGTTGGAAACTAGAATCACTTGCTGCCTGTCCAAACATCCCTGCATGTTTATGGCGCGTATTTTGTTTCAAAACTCATGAACACACATTCTGCACCCGCACCAAACACCAAGCATGTAAACGTTACACGAGGGAGGAAGTCATGAGTGAGACAATACATCAGCAGAAGTCTTTCCTGCACTGTCAGCGAGTTAAACACAGCACAAGCATCTGGTGACTGACACCCAAACCTTGCTCAACAGAAGGCTAAAGGTGCATGGTGCTGACGAGCACACACTCGACTCTCAGCTGCTCGTAGTTTTTGACAGATTACACACATTAGGGAGAAAAGTCCTGCATTTAAAACACCTGACAGACCACCTGTGCTGTTTGCCGTCAGGCAGCACACTTTAATAATAGTCCGTCTCTGGTTGGAACAGAACACAAACGGCAGAGAAAAACGGAGCACACCACTTATGTTGTCTAGCGGAAGCTAAACAGAGACACACACACGTGTGTTACAGCAAAAAAGAGTCCCCACGCTAGTCCACCAGACATCACATCAAAATAGTTTAGTCTTGTTGCATCTCATCTATGTATGCATGTAGAGCAGAACCCAAGGGCAGACAAAAAGGGACAAGCAGCAGAATGACGTTTAATGTCTTTATTTTCCACACACGACCGGCTAGGAAACACAAGGATGTGACAAAACACTAACGAGACGGACATGCTTATATACGGAGGGAGGTGATGACGAGACGAGACACAGGTGGCTGGAATACAAAGGGACAACACCTGTGGGAGACAAGAAGGAGACACATTAGAACACAAGGAAGACAAGCACAGGACTGGACACCAGGGGGAACAGGATGTGACAGTCTTATTGTGTCTGCCGACAATCAAATGGATTCTTATTCAAAGGATCCTACTTGACAGCTTGTGAGAACCCTGCTGATTGATTCCATATTGTGTCCTGATTTAGTCAACTCCATGATGAGTCGTTTGCCCAATCCCCAAACCAATCATGTAACTCTGTTATGGATAAAGTAATATCAGTGTGGATCTTAATGGTTTTCCTGAAGTTTCTGAAATTTCAAGGCAACCTTAAACTGCTCACGTGGACTGATAGTGAGCATGGACCCCTAGTGAGCGTGGACCCCTAGTGAGCATGGACCCCTAGTGAGCGAGGACCCCTAGTGAGCGAGGACCCCTAGTGAGCG
>SSNR01000657.1:102668-115266 GCA_006937965.1 Callopanchax toddi | reverse complement strand
GTGAGCGTGGACCCCTAGTGAGCGAGGACCCCTAGTGAGCGTGGACCCCTAGTGAGCCCTAGTGAGCGTGGACCCCTTGTGAGCGTGGACCCGTTTGAGCAGGGACCACGTTTGAGCGCGGGCCCCTAGTGAGCAGGGACCACGAGTGAGCGCGGGCCCCTAGTGAGCAGGGACCACGTGTGAGCGTGGACCCCTAGTGAGCGAGGACCCCTAGTGAGCGTGGACCCCTAGTGAGCGTGGACCACGTGTGAGCGCGGGCCCCTAGTGAGCGTGGACCCCTAGTGAGCGTGGACCCCTAGTGAGCGTGGACCCCTAGTGAGCGTGGACCCCTAGTGAGCGATGGACCCCTAGTGAGCGTGGACCCCTAGTGAGCGTGGACCCCTAGTGAGAGTGGACCCCTAGTGAGAGTGGACCCCTAGTGAGAGGGACCCCTAGCGAGAGTGGACCCCTAGCGAGCGTGGACCCCTAGTGAGCGAGGACCCCTTGTGAGCGTGGACCCCTAGTGAGCGTGGACCCCTAGTGAGCGTGGACCCCTAGTGAGCGAGGACCCCTAGTGAGCGTGGGCCCCTAGTGAGCGTGGGCCCCTAGTGAGAGTGGACCCCTAGTGAGCGTGGACCCCGTGTGAGCGTGGACCCCTAGTGAGCGTGGACCCCTAGTGAGCGTGGACCCCGTTTGAGCAGGGACCACGTTTGAGCGCGGGCCCCTAGTGAGCAGGGACCACGAGTGAGCGCGGGCCCCTAGTGAGCAGGACCCCTTGTGAGCGTGGACCCCTAGTGAGCGAGGACCCCTAGTGAGCGAGGACCCCTAGTGAGCGTGGACCCCTTGTGAGCGTGGACCCCTAGTGAGCGTGGACCCCTAGTGAGCGTGGACCACGTTTGAGCAGGGACCACGTTTGAGCGCGGGCCCCTAGTGAGCAGGGACCACGTGTGAGCGCGGACCCCTAGTGAGCGAGGACCCCTTGTGAGCGTGGACCCCTAGTGAGCGTGGACCCCTAGTGAGCGTGGACCCCTAGTGAGCGAGGACCCCTAGTGAGCGAGGAATCCTAGTGAGCGTGGACCCCTAGTGAGCGAGGACCCCTAGTGAGCGTGGACCCCTAGTGAGCGAGGACCCCTAGTGAGCGAGGACCCCTTGTGAGCGTGGACCCCTAGTGAGCGTGGACCCCTAGTGAGCGAGGACCCCTAGTGAGCGAGGACCCCTAGTGAGCGTGGACCCCTAGTGAGCGAGGACCCCTAGTGAGCGAGGACCCCTAGTGAGAGTGGACCCCTAGTGAGCGTGGACCCCTAGTGAGCGTGGACCCCTAGTGAGCGTGGACCCCTAGTGAGCGTGGACCCCTAGTGAGCGTGGACCCCTAGTGAGCGTGGACCCCTAGTGAGCGAGGACCCCTAGTGAGAGTGGGCCCCTAGCGAGCGTGGGCCCCTAGCGAGAGTGGACCCCTAGTGAGCGTGGACCCCTAGTGAGCGTGGACCCCTAGTGAGAGTGGACCCCTAGTGAGCAGGGACCACGTGTGAGCGCGGGCCCCTAGTGAGCGAGGACCCCTAGCGAGAGTGGACCCCTAGTGAGCGTGGACCCCTAGTGAGCGAGGACCCCTAGTGAGCGAGGACCCCTAGTGAGCGTGGACCCCGTGTGAGCGTGGACCCCTAGTGAGCGAGGACCCCTAGTGAGCACGGACCCCTAGTGAGCACGGATCTCTAGTGAGCACGGACCCCTAGCGAGCGTGGACCCCTAGCGAGCGTGGACCCCTAGTGAGAGTGGACCCCTAGTGAGAGTGGACCCCTAGTGAGAGTGGACCCCTAGTGAGCGTGGACCCCTAGTGAGCGCGGCCCCCTAGTGAGCGTGGCCCCCTAGTGAGCGTGGACCCCTAGTGCGAGTGGACCCCTAGTGAGAGTGGCCCCCTAGTGAGCGTGGACCCCTAGTGAGGGTGGACCCCTTGTGAGCGGGCCCCTAGTGAGAGTGGACCCCTAGTGAGCGTGGACCCCTAGCGAGCGTGGACCCCTAGTGAGAGTGGACCCCTAGTGAGAGTGGACCCCTAGCGAGAGTGGACCCCTAGCGAGCGTGGACCCCTAGCGAGCGTGGGCCCCGGGGCCTGTACCCATAATGCCCATTGGCCTTGATAATCGGCTTGATCAGTGATCACCCGATCAGTCAGTGAATGCACCATCACCAAGCAGCAGTGAACATTCCTACATTTTTCCTGGTCTGTGAACATAGTTGATGCTGACTGAACTTCCATTACTGGCCCACATCCAGCAGAGAGAAACCACGGCTCACATCGAGCACTTTAAGTACTCTTCAGTTGTTATATTCTCTTATAGGCTGAAACCCTTGTTATTCAAACACTGAATGTTCAACACGCTTCAGTTAACTATGCATTACTTATCTCACACACACACACATCAAGAGGACCCTGAAACAGAAAGTCTTTGAGAGCTCGATCCTTGAACTTTGAGCAGGATTCAGAGGATGGAACGAACAAGAACTGAGTGGAAAACATGAAAGTGTCACTTTCTGTTTTCCCTTTGCAGAAACCAGAGAATCAAAATACGTGTTGATGTCTTTTGTTTGCTGCTTCGCTAATGCGTGTGATTGGTGGTGTAACCGTGTGTGTTTTCATACCAAACCATCAGGGTGCAGGCCTCAGGGGGGCGTAGAGGATGATACTGTCTGAAGTATTCTGCTGCCCCTCTTATTGTCAGTTGGAGCAGTAGAGCAGGGAGAAAAGCACACAAGTTCAGCGCTGGTTGCTAGGAGACCAAAAGTGTACTCATCAATCTGTCAGATTCCCAAATTAAAAGCCAGGGTTTACTGGAGAGGAGAAGAAAAAGAACAAACAGCAGCATGTGTGACAAACCCTCATTGTTTGGAGATTCAGGCTCAATCAGCTGCTGAGGAAAAGCTGCATCCATGTGAATCCCACACTGGGTGGAGAGCAGAGTCAGAGTCTGACGGACATGTTGGAGGAGATTCATGAAGCGTTAGCTCTGAGAAGTCCCTCTACACAGGGACTCGCCTCGCCTCGCCTCGCCGTCCTCCGCCTATCCGGGTCCGGGTCGCGGGGGCAGCATTCCAACTAGGGAGTCCCAGACCGTCGTCTCTCCGGCCACCTCCAGCAGGACCCCAAGGTGTTCCCAGGTCAGATTGAAGACGTATTTTCTCCAACATGTCCTGGGTCGACCCGGGGGCCAAGAGGAGAGGCTGGGAGAGAGAACACTACAGTATTTTAGTGTCGTTGTTTATTTGTAGCAGCTGGGGATCGGATCATGACGGGGTTTTTTGACCCTGTCAGTCAAAATGGTGCACATCAGCAGATTCTAGTGCAACCTCTGCCTAACCTGCAGGTTTTTAGTCTGTGGGGGGGAGCCGGATTACCCAGAGGAAACTCATGCATGCATGGGGAGAACATGCTAACTCACCGCAGAGGACGCAGCAGGGAATCAAACCTGTGACCTTCTGGCTGCGAGGCAACAGTTCCTACTTACTCTACCCCTCACCACATCAGAATACTTTGGTATTACAGCCTGATAATACCACTAAAGCGAACAGGGAAAAGTGGGCGGAGCAGCAGAAAGTCCATGTCTGCCTGCTGTGGTTGATGTTAAAAACAGAAGTGACTAAGAGCTAAAAACAGTGGTAAGTCCTGAGATAGCTGTAGGTACATCACTGTGAGAGGGAAAAATGGAAGATTGATGCTGAAACTCAAAGGCACACACACTCAGACACACACACACACTCAGACACACACACACACTCAGACACACACTCAGACACACACACACACTCAGACACACACTCAGACACACACACACACACACACTCAGACACACACTCAGACACACACACACACTCAGACACACACTCTGACACACACACACACTCTGACACAGTGATTGACCTTTTCCTAACGACCTGTTCAGGTGCACCTGCTCAGTAATGGTGGGCCGTCACAGAGGGGGTCTGTGTCCCACAGTGACGGCTGGGTGCTTTCAATTAATTTCACTTGAGGTCTGACATTTTTCTAGAGGTGAGAGCTGCCTGATCAGCAGGTATGAGTCCTGCTCAGAGCAGACAGCAGGATTAGTGAGCATCATTACATTAGTAAGTATCACTGCTATAAATACTAAAACTTCATGCAACCTTTCTACTCAGGTTTAGAGTAAAAACATTCCTAGGAGGGACGATTAAAGTGTTCTATTAATTATTTATCTACAGCAGGGGTGTCTAAAGCCTCTAGGACCAGGATCAAAAGTTTTTAATAAAAAAAAATGCTCAAAAAACCTCATGAACTCAACATTTTACTGAACAGAATAAATGATTAGCTGTTTTGTAGAAAAGTATCAGTAAATCTCTGACACAAAGGAGGTTTTCTACATTTCTTTTAATAAATAAAAGCATAACATTCCTATGATCTGATTGATGGTTTTTAGTGTCTTGGAACTAAATGTTCCTCTTTTATCAGCAACAAGACCCAGACGTGGGTCTGTCTTCATCTTTTCTGCTCCTCTTTCGTTTGTTCATCTCGTCTGAAGATGACAGAGACACGTTGGAGCTCATCAGTGCTTTGGGGTTTTATTTGAGCTTTTGAGATTTCATTTAGCTGCTCCCTCTTGTTTGTAAGGCTGGCGTTGCTATGGTTACGCCTCTAAACAAGTAGCTGGAAAGTAAAACCAGAAAATCCTCCAAAAATTCACTCAGAAAGCAACAACTCCAATAAGCAAAGCAGAAAATACATTCCCTAAACTAAAATCACCTGTAACATAACAGAGACGCTCTTTACTTCCTGGTGCTTTTGTGTGTTTATTTTGTGTGTTTATATCTTTTATAACCTCTTTATGTTTTCTTTTATCATTGAATTAGTTTTTTGCTGACCTTTTTTGGTCCTTAAATCCAGACGGACACCAGCAGCTGGACACAGAAAACGTTTTCTGGTCCTGACCCTGGTCAGTGTGTTTGCTGGGGGACGGTGGCGTCCTGGCCGGACTGCTTCGTAGGAGAGGACGGAGACTGAGAGGGGGTGAAAACGTACTATCCAGCAGTGCTAACTGTCATGGTGGAAAGGTTCACTCCGTGGGCAACAAGGTCCAGGAATAAAATGTAAAAACTGGTGGGGGTTGGTCTTCAGAGCAGTCTCTTGTGTTTGTGGAGACACGGTCTGAGATTGTGTTCCTGACTGATGTAGGCTTTCTGACGGTGCAGACCTGGGACAGACCAGGACCAGGGTTTTTGTACTTATTGTGTCTGATGACCTGACGTGAGGCGTGTCTTCCATCGAGGAGTGGATGTGCACCAAGGACACTGAAGTTTGGGCATGTGGAGCTGTTATTGTCTGGATGATCTCATGCTGACTCTGGGGGGTTTTATCCACGTCTCTCTCCAGCACACTGCTGAACTCTGATCAGTTTGGTAATTGTTCAACGGGGAAGGGTTTTTTGTTACAACTTTATTATTGGTTTGGATCTTAGCTGTATAGAAACACTAAGTTCTCAGAAGGGATTACTAAAGTGGTCTATCAGAAGCGCTCAGTGTAACAGCGTCGTTTTAAAGACCTGAGAATCAGCTGTTTGTCGGTCTGTTATGATCCGACGAGCTCTTAATTATGGAGCATTCAAACTAAACATGGAAAACAGTTAGACTGATGAGCATCGTCGCTCACTGCTGAGAGAACTCTTTTCAGCTAATTCCATTTTTCTGACATCATTAAGAAAGACATTACAACATGTAAACTTGTTTCTATCATATTGGTCTCAGTTTGTACCTCCAAGGAGAAAACAACCTCACAGCGCCTGTATTACGTCTGATGTTCCCCGCTCTGCAGCCCACAGTGAAATTAAATTATAAGCTCCACTGGTGTCACCTTCACACCACCAAACCCCACACCCCCACAAACTCTAATGTTTGAAGCTCTCCCCAACACTCCGTTGGTGTATGATCCACCCCTTCACTGAAGAACTCTGCCCCCTCTTTCAGAAATCTGCCTCGATTGAAAAGGTCAGGAGATTATCGGAGGCTCCACCAGCAGAAGGCTGTAGGTGCTGATGATGTCAGCCCTCAGATGCTACTGTACAGCCTAAACCTGATCAAAGAGAGAAAACCAGTTCTTAGCCTGCTTAAAGAGAGATTTGGGTCGTTCTGAACTGACATCCTATCAGTTATTATCTACAGTAATAAACACACACTGGCGCGTGATGGTGGGCCGACCTGAGCACCGGCGTGTTACGGTGAGGGATCAAGCAGCCCTTAAACTGAGTGGCTCATTGTAAAATTCACTTGATGCTGAGGACTAACTTATAGTATCCACGTGTGTACCAAATATCAGCTGAGCGACTGACCGTAGAACATGTAGAAAATATATATTTACATGTATTTCACATGTGATTTCCACATGAAGCTCATGTGTTTTTATCCTTTAAAGGTGTGATGTAGGTTTTTTATTTTGTGAAACTTGAGTAGAGGATGGATGGATGGATGGATGGATGGATGGATGGATGGATGGATGGATGGATGGATGGATGGATGGATGGATGGATGGATGGATGGATTGATGGATGGATGGATGGATGGTGATAGATGGATGATGGATGGATGGATGGATGATGGATGATGGATGGATGGATGGATGGATGATAGATGGATGGATGGATGGATGGATGGATGGATGGATGGATGGAAGGCTGATAGGATTGATGGATGGATGATTGATGGATGGATGATTGATGGATGGATGATGGATGGATGATGGATGGATGATGGATGGTGATAGATGGATGATGGATGGATGATGGATGATGGATGGATGATGGATGATGGATGGATGATGGATGATGGATGGATGATGGATGATAGATGGATGGATGGATGGATGGATGGATGGATGGATGGATGGATGGATGGATGGATGGATGGTGATAGATGGATGATGGATGGATGATTGATGGATGGATGAGTGATGGATGGATGGATGGATGGATGGATGGAGGCTGATAGATGGATGGATGATAGATGGATGGATGATAGATGGATGATGGATGGATGGATGGATGGATGGATGATGGATGATGGATGGATGATGGATGATGGATGGATGATGGATGATGGATGGATGATGGATGATTGATGGATGGATGGATGGATGATAGATGGGTGATTGATGGATGGATGGATGGATGGATGGATGATGGATGGATGGATGGATGGATGGATGGATGGATGGATGATGGATGGATGATGGATGGTGATAGATGGATGATGGATGGATGATGGATGATGGATGGATGATGGATGATGGATGGATGATGGATGATGGATGGATGGATGGATGGATGGATGGATGGATGGATGGATGGATGGATGGATGGATGGATGGATGGATGGTTGATGGATGGATGGATGATAGATGGATGGATGGATGGATGGATGGATGGATGGATGGATGGATGGATGGATGGATGGATGGATGATGGATGGATGATGGATGGATGGATGATAGATAAGATGGATGATGGATGATGGATGGATGATGGATGATGGATGATGGATGGATGATGGATGGATGATGGATGATGGATGGATGGATGATAAATGGAGGTGTTATTGTGAGCGGTTTCGGCCATGTTGGATTCTCAGTCTCCGGTATCCAGTGCGTATCCTGTGCTCTGTTGATGCTGCAGTGATTAAATCGCTCGTGCGCTGAGTGCTGGGAAAGCAATTACATCTGTCAAAGTGATGTTTCAACTGAGCACATGGAGGGAAATGACGTTCTTCAGGGCTGAACAGGACAGCTTCCATCAGGAAATAAATGAATTACAGTCAGCGTATCTTCATAATTGCATTTCTGTTATTTCCCTGGAGTCCCTCATTTACCATGGCTCCTCCCAAAATAACCAACATGTTGATCAGGCTGCCTTCATCATCATCATCATCATCATCGCCTCTCTCTGTCCCTGCTCCCGTCTGGAGCCACTGAGACTGGTAATAACTGAATGTCTTCTGCTGGTTTGTCTGTTGTTGCTTTGACTTTTATTATTGTCTCTCGAAGCTCGAAGCGTATTTATCATGGTTATAGCTCCTAGTTTAGTCAGAGCTGTGATTAAGGGCTGCTGTTAGGGAAGGGCTTTGACTCTACAGTCCCACAGTTTCTATGGTAAATGGCCATTTAATATTCTGACTGTACATTACAGCCATTGAGCCAATCACAGGGCAGTAAACTACCTTGTAGCCACAGAAGGGAATCTGCCACCAGACCGTCAAACCACCACCAGCAGACAGCTGGGGCTGGGATTGAACCCACAACCCTCCGGTTGCAGGTCAAACGTCATATAGGGTGACCAGATGTACTGTTTTGTGCGGGATTGTCCAGCATTTACATTCATTTGTAACAAATTGAGACACTGTCTGGCATTTTTATCTTAACCCTTTAGCACCAAGCGCGTCTTCGTCCACGCATTTCTGTACTCAGATGGTTTGTGCTAAAAGATTTCAAACGGTTTTTAAAAGAAGAGAAGCTGCTCTTTCAGGTCATCATAGTGTTATTAGTTATTTCTGTTCCACGGTTACATGAGACCCATGAATCAGCCTCCCTCTCACACATGAAGGTAGCAGTTAGGGGAAGAAATGAGTGACAGAGAGCAAAAACAACAAATGAACTGTGGTAGAGAAACCAGCTTACACTACGGAGACCTGGGGTCAAATCCCAGCCTGGGCAGGTGTTGATTTACAGATTAGCTTTCCTTAAGAAGGTAAATAATGGAGAAATTAATATTATTGTTAGATGATAATCTGCATATGCATTGAATTTGTGTATTTTAAAGTAAAATGTGTACATTTTGACAGTCCTTTAGTATTTAACATGTCCCACATTGTCCCCCACCAGCATGCTGTTGGTTTGGATCTGGTCACCATAGTCACATGACTCATGAACAAAGTCAAAGAATCAGAATCAGGATAAAATAGTGAGATGATTGTCTGTGTTTAGGGACTGAACCACAGAGTACTGAACCCAGAGACGAAGAAACAAAAGCATCGATGTTCAGGAGAGTTGTTTGGAGTGTGTTAGAACCTTTTGGTAAACGAGTCCACAACCATCAAACCTCATGTTCAGATCCTGGGTCAGATCCAATCATTTTCCTCTTCTGAGGACACTGAACTTGAACTTTGAGACTTTTGTCTCTAATCTCAGCCTCATGTTGAAATGGTCAGGTTCCTCTGGAGCTCAGTGACCTTCTGGTTCCTCTCAGATCCACCAGCTCAGGAACCCTGAAGCCTCCAGTGGAAGCTCTCAGGTTTCCCTTCGTAGGATTTCTTTGGGACAAACAGCTTTTTCTCTATTAAATCGTAGAAGTCTGATTTGTGTCAGACTGAAGTAGCTTCTAAAGAAAGACCAGGTTTAGAGGGTGCTCATGAATGACTGACACACTTTGATCTTATTAGGATCAGTTTGATTTAGTTGTTATTCTTTCTCTTGATAAGTGTAATATTCTGTTTCAAACCTCTTCGTGTCTTTTTGCAGCTGAAGGCTCATCTGGGGACGTGCACTCAGGTTATAGATGATGAATATCGATGAATGAACAAACCTGATGGGAGGTTTCCGACTGACTGAACCACCGGACAGTAAAAACCTGAACGCCCCTCAGAGTCTGCCGGATCAAACAGCAGTTCTCCATGTTGGTCCTTAGAGCTGGTACCAGGTACGACAGCAGAGCGCCACCTGTAGGTGGCTGCAGGAGAAACAACCAGCTCCATCTGAGAGATGAAGAGAAACGCCTCCCAGACTGACAAACACGATATGATGAAAAACACCCTAAACCACTGTTCAGACTGTTGTTTATTAAATATAGAGAATGAAGATAGGTCAGTTCATAGGAACTTGGTTTGTTTATTTCTAAAGAACTTCAGCTTTTATCTCAATAGTTTTCTCAATTTAGACCAAAATCCCAGCTACCTTTAAGTTCAGTAGGATTATAATATCTGAGAATCTTCACCACCAATAACAATAATAACGATATTAATAATATTATACGTTTCATGTTTTCGCTGCGTTAGAGACTGGAGGGACAAACGTCCGACTTCTGAGTCGTTTATGAAATGAGGTGTTGATGAAAGTCAACTGTAATTGTTGGACCGTAATTTTTTAATTCGTTAAATAGTTTTCTGTATTCTCTATTGAATTTTTTTCCTTCTAATGTCTATTCTTTTATTTACTTTTATTCGATTTTTTCTTTTCTTATTTCTATTTTACTTGGGGTTTTTTTTGTTTGTTTGTTTTTCAAATTATTCAGTGACTATTGTTAACCTTGTTAGATTGGTTTTAGATTAGTAGATTAGTTTTATTGATCAAAAATTGTAGTTAGTAATATTAATGCTTTTTTATATATATAATTCTTTTACAAAGTAGAACATTGTATTTGTACAAAGGGTAGGCATACAAAAGCCAGGCTTCAGCCTACTGCTTTTTGGTTACATTTTGGAAATTGTATTATTGTAATGTTCTCCTTTAACATGAAAAATGACCAAAACAAACAAATCTGAAGTCAGAACTTTGTGTTATTAATATTATTTTGAAGAAATCTGAAAAGGTTTTGTTCTGTGAGATCCTTTCTGATGATCCATCCATCTGAACCACCTCATCCAGTGATGAGATCACAGGCCGAGGGACAGGAGACACCTGGACAGGTCACCAGTCCAACACCTAGACACCCAGGGACACTTTGGAGTCTCTAACTAATCTAACAGGTTTGGTTTTGGTCTGAGGGAGGATTCCTGACCTAATGAAGTTCTGTCTCCTCTTAGTTTGACAGCCTGCTGAGGTCCAGTCCTCTGATACGGGAACAGACTGGTACAGCAGCTGTGGACTCTGGGAGTACTGGTTCGATCCTCACCCTAACATGAGTCAACACTGCCCCCTACTGGATCACAGCTGTATCACAACAACACATCACCTTCCTACTGATATAAAAGGTCTGGGAGACGGCTGACGGTCCTGGTGGTTTTACTTTTATTTGTCTCGTCTCTTCCTGTAGAGGCTCAGCAGTCCGATCCAGACGGCAGCCAGCACCAGACCAATCCCCACCTGTGTGTTCACACAGAGACCGGAGTCAGGAGGCAGAAATCACATCACATCAATCAAACCTTTCTAAACCCTTACTGAGTAGAGCAGACACTTCCCGGTGGTCAGGTGGAAGTCCTGCTGGCTGTCGGTCGCATCCCACTGGACCACAGAGCTGTCGTAGTCCAGGTTGACGACTCCAGCAGGCAGAACCCGGACCCCCCAGTAAATCCTCTTCACTCTGCGGAAGTTGGTGTCCTGCACGTCACAGCGGTACGTACCTGAGGAGGAGTCGATCAGGTGGTTAATCGTTTTAGCAGCTGATTAATGGTTCCTTCCCGAATGGCTGGTGGAGATGAAGATACAGCTGGACAACAGTCCTAACCACAGCTTCACCATCATCAGTCTGATCTACAGGGTCTCCTCAGTTATTCCAACACATCCTGGAGGTTCTAATCCTCCTAACCAGATTCTGGACCAGCTCAGAGACGTGTTGTTTCTTATTTCTAATGTTTACACAGGTTACTGCTCCACTCTGATCCAGTGGAGCGTCTACAGTAAATGAACCTGATGGGAGTCGCCTCTTTGTGAAGAAGGAGAGACACTGCTGCAGACCGGTGACAGTCCAGCATCTCATTTTGGTTTTTGAAACAACTTTTGCTTAAGAATAATCCTGTTGATGTGTTAGAACGTTGTCCCACCTGTTAGTAAACCTTAACACGAGGCTGGTTTAGTTTGTTTCAACCAAACAACGTCTGAATTATGATGCTGCAGCAGGATGAACGCCAAAAATTAAACAGTCTCCAAGGTTTACAGAAGATCCTCTGAACCACTGAAGGTCCCAGTGTTTGGGTCAGAATCAGGAACCTCATGTCACCATAAACCAGCCACAACCAGGAGCTCCACTCAACTTTCAGACAGAGGAGAGAAAAGAATGATCAGAAGAGCCGAGGACCACTAGTGGAGATCTTCAGAAGGACCTGGAATCAGCAGGAAGTCATGAAGTCCTCCTCCATGTCCTGAAGCAGTTCCACCACCAAGACATGGAAGATGAAACCAGGAGGATGAAGATGAAACCAGGAGGACGAAGATGAAACCAGGAGGACGAAGGTGAAACCAGGAGGACGAATGTGAAACCAGGAGGACGAATGTGAAACCAGGAGGACGAAGATGAAACCAGGAGGACGAAGATGAAACCAGGAGGACGAAGATGAAACCAGGAGGACGAAGATGAAACCAGGAGGACGAAGGTGAAACCAGGAGGACGAATGTGAAACCAGGAGGACGAAGATGAAACCAGGAGGATGAAGATGAAAGCAGGAGGATGAAGATGAAACCAGGAGGATGAAGATGAAACCAGGAGGACAAAGATGAAACCAGGAGGACGAAAATGAAACCAGGAGGATGAAGATGAAACCAGGAGGATGAAGATGAAACCAGGAGGATGAAGATGAACCAGGAGGATGAAGATGAAACCAGGAGGATGAAGATGATCCAGGAGGATGAAGATGAAACCAGGAGGACGAAGATGAAACCAGGAGGATGAAGATGAAACCAGGAGGA
>SSNR01000657.1:88763-96263 GCA_006937965.1 Callopanchax toddi | reverse complement strand
AACTGAAAAACAAACAAACTGAAAAATGAATAGAAACTCTGAAAATAAAGTGTCAATGTAAAAAAAAAGTTATTTTTGTGGGTTTGTTTCAGTTTCAGTGTATTTTTCGGTTTCAATTTTTTTTCTTTCAGTACTAATGTTTTATTTTTTCAGTTTCACTTTACCCTGTCATCGTTTTAGCCACATAGTAAAGAGGCATAAAAAAGTTTTAAGCTACATTGTTTACCAAATTCCCTATTGTACCTTTAAAGAGTTCCCCATTATTGTTTCTTTTCTTCAAATTGTGTTGCCATGGTAACTCACAAAGGCCAATAAATGTAATTACATTAATGTATTAACTGGCACCTCAACCATTTAGTAAGGTTCATTTTATTCCTGTATCTTATAAAACATGCTAAATAAAAAACAACAAAAAAGAAAATGTTTAAAATGTAAGCTTTAATATCTAATAAGATTATTACATTAATATTTTTGTATTCATGTGGACGAATGGATGGATGATTTTTAAATAATAGTATTTTTATCATATTTTTCCATGACATTGAATCATAATTGCCCCAAATTTAATTATAAAAATGCTAAAATATTTATTATTTTTGTTTTTGGGTTAGAAATGTAAAGGGTTAAAGGTGAATTAGAAGAATTAGTCCTAGAGGAACTGGTTTAGGGAGTAATGTGTGTCTCCATTAAATAACCTGAATGTTTCCATGGTGACACCGCGTGTCCTACGAGGATCCATTTTAGCGTTAAACGGATCAGATTCGACCAGTTTAAAGACGTTATAAACCAGTGAGTCTGGATTTAATCCCAAACCTGAATCAGGACCGATCCAGTACCATGGTGGGTGGATCCATGGTGGTCCACTGGTACCGGTCCGTTCATCTTCACATCACTAGTCTGAGTATTGAAGCTGCTGAAGGTTAAAGCACACTCACCCTTTTCGTAGCGTCAAAGTCAAATCTGGATCAGTGATTTAAGGATCAAGATTGTGTTTTCATCCTGATACAAGGGACAACCAACAGGTCTGGTCACACGACCTTAGAAAATGTATTTGTTCAAGAACTTAAACTGACTTTAAAACAAATTCTGATGCTAAATTTTTAAATCGTCACATTTCGACATTGTAACAGATTACAGTTACAAGTACCAGGTTTGTTTCCAGGGCAACAGCTGCTGAAAACAGGACTAAAATGATGAGACGTGAATCTGCCACCGTCTCTGCATGATCCTCCTGGATGGTGCTGTTACGGAACGTTGGTCCAACGGTCTGAGCACTGCCCCCTGGTGTTGTTAGCCCGACATTACAACCACTTGTTGACTCAGGTTCAAACAAACAAAACCAAAATGAATGATGTGACAATAAAAACAAGATTTACAGTCACACAAAAGCTCATCTTTTTTGTGTATGTCACATCTAAAAAATGTGTTGAAATGTGGAGGCAGTTTCAGTTTAACCACTGCTCCAGTCAGCGTGGTAAATTAAACCCCGTCTGTAATAAAACGCATTTCCTGTTCGGACTTTGAGCTCTGTGTTCAGCCGTCTCACATGATGGTTCAGGAGGGAAATGATGACAGAACATCTGCTCAAAGTTCTGATTGTTGGTGATGGGAATGTTGGGAAGTCTTCCTTTGTTCATCGCTACGTCAGAGGGGAGTTCAGCAGGTCCTACAAGATGACTGTAGGAGGTACGTTTGATCAGCTGTGTGTGTGTGTGTGTGTGTGTGTGTGTGTGTGTGTGTGTGTGTGTGTGTGTGTGTGTGTGTGTGTGTCTGGGTGTGTTTGTGTGTGTGTGTGTGTGTGTGTGTGTGTGTGTGTGTGTGTGTGTGTGTGTGTGTGTGTGTGTGTGTGTGTGTGTGTGTGTGTGTGTGTGTTGTAAAATGTGAGAGTACTAAGAACATCTTTTTAACCCTCTACAGCCTGAAATATCAAATAATAACACATCTACGTAATTTATGAATGATTATTATTATAACGACTGTATAAACATGTTATTCTGTGGCCCCTTCCAGCTGTCGACCCTCCACCACGGAGCAGCAGACATGTATAGGACTGGATATGACAGGTTGATAATACTCCACCTGGTCCCTTTAAAGGGTCATCTGGGGTAGTTTCTATATCTTCAATAAGGACCACACCCACCAGTGACATCACTCAAGGGGTCTCTAGAAACAGGTAGAACTCTATGTTACCTGTTAGCTAACCGCTACAGTTTAGTTTGTAGTGTTTATGAAATAGTAATTCAGATGTTTTGTGGCTGAAACAAACTAAACATGCAAAACTGTAGAGGTTTACTAACAGATAGGTTGCACATAACTGGTCCGCCAGTCTGCAAGCACACCAAATATCGTGTGTGTACCGGAACCCTCTGTCCAAACGTGCCTCTGCAGACCGGTGCCCGCTCAGCACCGATCACGCATCCTGTGAGCTGACGAGCACCCTGGGTATCTGCAGACTCTAGACACAATTTAAATGTATGTGCACCCCTGAATAGAGTTGTAATGCATAGGTTTTAGAGCAAGAGTTGTTTCCAAAAGCCTCTTATTTTTCACCAATCAGCAGCAGCATCTCTCCTGATCTGACTAGGCCGGATTTTTGCTCCAGTCAGAGGACCACTTCCTGTTTCTAGAGGTTTCTGCCCACTGAGTGATGTAACTGGTGGGCGTGGTCCTGACTGTAGATAAGTAACTGATAGAAGTCACTTCAGAATGACCCTGATGACCCTTGAAGGCCAGAAGTGGTTGAAGGAGCTGAAGCTGCTCATTGTTTCAGGAAGTACTACAGGGTACATGCAAAGTACTTATTAGGGTGCCTACTGGGTTATTAATGGTAGCACATACAGTAAAGGGGTATGTACAGAGTACTTCTGGGTATCTACTGGGGTATGTACAGAGTTTTTATGGGTACTTACAGGGGTATGTACAGAGTAATTATGTAAATTAGGGAGTAAATACAGGGTACTTTTGGGGTACATAAAGGGGTATGTACAGAGTACTTCTGGGTATCTACTGGGGTATGTACAGAGTATTTATGGGTACTTACAGGGGTGTGTACAGAGTAATTAGAGGTAAATTAGGGAGTAAATACAGGGCACTTTTTGGGGTACATAAAGGAGTATGTACAGAGTTTTTATGGGTACTTACAGGGGTATGTACAGAGTAATTAGAGGTAAATTAGGGAGTAAATACAGGGTACTTTTTGGGGTACATAAAGGGGTATGTACAGAGTACTTATGGGGGTGCAGAAAAGGTTTTGCATGGTATTTACAGGGGTACGTATAGGGTACTGACAGGAGTATTTACAGGGTAGTTATGAAAGTATGTACATTATGTATTGCTACCTTTTTGTCAGGAAGTTGTCCTATATGTTTACATAGAGGTGTGGGGGGCTCAAAACATATACTAGAACCAGCCACTAGGGGGTGCACCCCCCTGTTTTTGATGGTTCCACACCTGTTTAACTTTTTTACTGTTTCATGTTTCTCATTTCTCACTCATCCCATACCTTTCTTTCTGATTTGTTGTGTATTTTATTCCCTTTTCCAGTTGATTATTCCATTAAGTTGCTGCACTGGTCAGACAAAGAAAAAGTCAAATTGCAGCTGTGGGATATCGCAGGTATGAAACCTGAACTAGACGTTATTTTGGGGGTTTGTAGAGTTGTGTGAGCTGATGTCATCCTTCCAGGTCAGGAGCGTTTCATATCCATGACTAGGCTGTATTATAAAGGCGCTGTCGGCTGCGTTGTGATGTTTGATGTCACCAGTTCCTCCAGCTTCCTCAACTGTCGCCAGTGGAAACAAGATCTGGACTACAAGGCCATGCTGCCCAATGGAGACCCCATCCCCTGCATCCTGCTGGCCAACAAGGTGAGTCGGTGCATTTACCTGATGGATGCTGCATCAGGGAATCCTTTCCAGTAAAGAAGTAAACATCACTGCTGTTGAGCTAAAACCCTGTATCTCCATTTTTTAAAATCCTTTTCATGTTTTTATGTAAATCAGATCTACTGGTCATCTCTTATCAGTGGTTTTATGGATGACTTTTCAAACAAACGTGTCAAAAAGAGCTGGTGAAGCTGTGATGATCCAGGGTCTGTTGTTTGAAAACAAGCACTTTTTCATTAACCCCATAAATACCAGTTTGTGTGGTTCCAGGGACAAGGCTGGTGCTCAGAGGGGATCGTTCCTTTGCCGTCGTGGCACCAGAAAACGTCCCCTCCACATCAGACACTCACTGTGGCTCACAGAGGACAGGAACATTCACAGACTCAGCTCAAACATTTCAGCATCCAAAAGTCTGCGTATAAATGTACAAGTCATGTCTTCAAATCTGCTATAATAATCCACACACACTGGATTATCTTAACCCTGCACTGAAGAGTAGTGAGAAGGGGCTTACCACCAGCCACACACACACACACACACACACACACACACACACACACACACACTACCCAGCTACAGGTCAGGCTGCTAAACATGACTCAGCAACTTCATGGAATTAAGTTCTCTAGCAGTCCAGAATATCCCGGACGAGCCCCCATTTATGTTATGATCCGGCTCGATGGACCACTACATAAAATGGAAACTGAACACAATGTGGAGAGGTTAAAGTATTTTTATTTAAAAGAGTCATTTCTATCAAAGGCATTCTATGCAGTTTTGCTTGTTTTAGCTCCCCCTAGTGTCCGTTTTAAATCACTGCTATAAAAACGTTAGCATTGTTTTGCTCAGAAAGCCCTAAATCTACCTGTTAAATGTCTCCTCAGCCTTCACTGCTTTCTACTGGAGCGGTTCATCACTCATTCAAAGAAATCAGCTGTTCAAGCAGGGAGAGATGGGAAAAAATCAGGAATCATGAGCTAAAAACACTCCGGAGCTAGCATAACAGCTAGCCACATTGGGTTAGCCTAACCCTCTGAGATACGTGACTTTGTGAGACTTCAGGACACAGGACCAGAGACTCAGAAGTTACAAACGTGGTATTCTGGATCCAAGCAGCAGATGGACCTGAGTCATTAACCTGTAAAGCAGTGTTTTTCAACCACTGTTCCGCGGCACACTAGTGTGCCGTGGGAGATCTTCAGGTGTGCCGCGGGAAATTATTCAATTTCACCTATTGGTCTAAAAAACATTTTTTTAAACTAAATTATTATCTGCAAATAATATTTCATTGTCGCGCGTCTGTGCCAGTCATCACCAAATGGCAGACTCAGGTTCTGTTCGGAGTCAGACGCGCAGCAGATCAGGACCTGGACCGGGTCCAGCGACAGCACCCGGCAGCGAGCCGGTGCCACTGCCAGGGGAAAACGCGCGTCTGGGGAGACATGTGTCTGCCCCTGAGAAGCTCCCGCGGCCCGCAACACGCTCGGCATCTGGAACCCCGCCTCACCCGAA
This sequence comes from Callopanchax toddi, assembly GCA_006937965.1. Classification (NCBI taxonomy): domain Eukaryota; kingdom Metazoa; phylum Chordata; class Actinopteri; order Cyprinodontiformes; family Nothobranchiidae; genus Callopanchax; species Callopanchax toddi. The sequence continues at coordinate 90,867 of SSNR01000657.1, read as the reverse complement.
CTGGACCACATCTAGTCTGTGGTTTGGACGGCTGGGAGGGGCCGCCGCCAAGCGAGTCGTGGACCCACGGCAAAAACTTTGCAGAGTTTGGGCAGAACACCGGTAACGCTCCATGTCAGCAGACTGAACTGGGTCTCTGGTGAACCGACGGTCCAGACGTTTTTAAATTCATACTTTGATCTGATTGCTTCATTAAACCAGGAGATCAGCGGGTCCACTGACACTGGGCCGGACCAACATCGTTTTACTTTTTATCCTCCGTGATTTATTCAGCAAAATAAATAAATAAGTCAACGTAAAAAAAAACCTCTTAGAAGTTAGCATAACAGTTTGTTTTTGACGGTCTGAGCAGCCCGTTGGTTATTTTCTCCCATGTCTCCTCACTTTGGCTGAAGGATGGATGACGTTATCTGATCACCTAACTCAGTGTGCACGCGCCTCTCAATAGCGTGAATGTGGCAGCACGCGCTCAAGCTGTTTCTCAGCATAATAACTGGCAGCTTAAAATTCAACATATCAAACAATATCAACACTAAAAACACATTGATCTGTCAATGATTGTATCAGAGGTTTGTCTTTGTTTTCAGAGACTTACATTAATACTAATGTTCAATTCCCCCAAAATAGTTTTATTAAACAAAAACATGAAAGAGTCCTATGATGTGGATATTGAAATTAACAGTAGGGAAATAAAGTCATTTTAAGGCAGATTACTGATAAACTGGATGCTACAATCACTTTTTGACAGGTGGAAAAAATCAGTTTGAAGTTATTTGATAGTAAAAAAGAGAGTTGATGATTTAATCAGGTCACCTGTAAACTAAATCTAATCCTTTACTGTCAGGAGATGAGAAGGTTTCTACAGTAAAACTATTAAAACAGAGTGAGCCTGAGAAAACAGCTGTAAAGTTAAAGGAGACAGACCTCTGATGACAGATCAATGTGTTTTAGTGTTAAAATGTTTAATTGGACAAAAATCATCCGAAAACTTTATCAATCATCAATGAGCTCAGAGCTCATCTCATCTGGTTTGTCTGGGCTTCTGAGGGAAGTTGTGACAGACTTTACTAATTCTTGTTAGGTTAGTTTTTTTTTTTTTTACTGCTGTGAATTACAGGGTTAAAAAATAAAACATTTCTGAAATTTTGGACTTCAGACTCAAACCCATTGATAGTTAGAAACAAAGTGATCTATAATAAAACAGTCTGATAGGACTGATGCTGCCAAAACAGACTTTAAATGTTAAAAATGATGAAATAAATAAGTGAATATGTAAGAAAGTACCATTGGAAATTATTTATTTATTCGTTTATTCCCTCATTTATTTCTTGTCTATTTTGGCAGCATCAGACCTCCATAGAGCAGCAGGTCAGTAGGAGGGTTAAAGGTGCTATAGGTAATTTGGTAAACAATGTTTCTTTTAACATGTTTTTCATGCCTCTTATCAACGTTCTAACATATTATAGCTATAAATATATTGTGGTGATTTAAAAAACCCAAAATAAATAAATAAGGTGGTTCCCTCAGTTCTCTGAAAACCTCAGCCAATCAGACGTTTCGGACCAAAAGCAGCTATTGGACAATCCGGCTGTCTGTCTCGCTGAAGCACCTCACTTCCTCACTTCCTGGATCCTCCATTAATGCTGCTGGAGCATTTTTCAGCAGAACATCCAGGAAGTGAGAGGAGGACAGAAACAGCTGTTAGCGCTTCAGTTTGAGGAAAAAATACCAGAGTCCCAAAAAGAAAAACACCTTTTCAGCTAGCAGGAAGCTAAAAACGTTTGGACGAAGAAAGAGGAGACACCAGGGGGAACGTTAGCATAGCGTTTCAACTGCTGGTGTTCTGCTCTCTGTCGTTACTGTGGCAATGTGCAGTCCCATATCCGGGGGAGGTGCGGCATAAGGATTATACCTGATGGGAGGGGTGAGAGCTCTGAGACGTGTTTGTGTAAAACAGCTAGCGACACCTAGCTGGTTTGAAGGTTAGCTATAACGCCTTTAAGTGATGCGGAAGCCGTCAGTAAGTGCAGCCGCTGGTCTCTGTGCAGTGTGACCTCTCTCAGCGCGTCGTCTCAGCAGACAGCATCGACAAGTTCAGCAGAGC
>SSNR01000657.1:46263-83763 GCA_006937965.1 Callopanchax toddi | reverse complement strand
TGGACCATGTAGATGAAGGCTGCTTCACCAAGAGGAGATCTTGATCTAGAACTGATTCGTGGTTTTCTGTGTTACTACGCTCTTTTAGTAGTAATCGTCATTTCTTATCTCTTTGTTTTGATTTTGTGTAAATACCCTGAAGTGATTTTCTGCATCTGCCGGAGATAAATGTCCTGGGGTTTGATAGATGAGAGCCCAGAAGCTGATGATTCTGTTGTTAGGGGGGTCCGTTTGTGTCAGAGCTCTTTGACAAACCAACCCAGAACCATCAGACGGTCGCAGTGAGGAGGACTGTCTGGAGGTCCGCCTTGTTCAGGCTGAGCTCCAGCTGACCCAAAGGGGATCAGAGTCTAGTGAATGTATCCAGACCCCTGCAGTTCATTTTTTTATGAGGTCTGTATAGTTCTAAAGAAGCATATAAAATTTTAAAAAACATGTTTTATTTAATTCCATGTGCAGTTGTCTGCATCTAGTGTTCCATAAAAACCCAAATTAAGTTTGAATCAACACTAAGACACAATATTTAGAACTGGAGAAAATAGTGAGCTCAGTAGCAGAGTTCATCCTGCTTTTTTCCTCAAACCTTTATAACGAATTCCAACTATTACAGGTAAAGAACGTATAAACAATTATTACAGGTAAAAGTAAACAAGGAACAAAAGAACATAACATGCCAGGGGGTTCAGGAAACAATCAAACCGTAAACAGCAGAGCTGAATCAGCTCCACCGACACGCTGAGCCTCAGCGGTGACGTGACGAACTTCCGCGCTTCCATGCCTCTTAAACGTGACCAATTAACGCACGTGGCGCCATTCTAACCAATGGTAAGGCTTCATCTGATTGACGTCACCGTTCACATTTGACATGTTGCGTTCACAGATATCGAAAAACACACTACATTTATATTTCGTCTTAAATTAAAAGATTGAATAAAAATATAAACAATCATCGGTAATCACACTGATTTAAAAACGTTGTATATTCATATTCGCGCACGTAATATGGTGGTTTTCTTAACATAAAACAGCTTAAATACTTATATTGTCGTGTAAAAACAAAACAACGTACTGTTTCAGATAGATTCGGATTCTGTGTCTGATGTGTGTGTTTGTTAAAATTCTTAATCTCAAATCTGAATGGTGAAAAATAAAACATGTCAACTGTCAACATGTCAAATGTCGAAACACTTATCAAAACGTAATTAATCCATTAATAGCATTACAGAAACGTGCAATAAGGATAATCCATAAAGTTGCTTTTTTAAATCATACCCATAACTTGTTCATTCAGTCAAAATTACTCAAATGTAGAGATCTTGTAGAATATAATACAATCGTTTTCTTATATAAAGCGTTCAATAAGCTACTTCCAGAAAACATACAACAACTCTTTACACCTCGAGAAAGAGCACATAACTTCAGAGGATATGGATATTTTATAATTCCAGCAGTCAGAACCACTCGTAAAGGTTTCTGTGTGTCTGTACATGGCGTGAAATTATGGAACAGTCTGGATACACGCCACAAGCAATGTCAAAATATTCATCTATTTAAAAAGTTATATAAACATAGAATATGGTCCAAATATACAGAGCAAGGGTCTTAGTACACCAATATTATGTTACCTGTGCGAAACGTGGTCTTTCTATAATTTTGTTATTCAGGTTAATTTTTGATTACCTTTATAGATTAGTGTAGATTAGTATAAAATAGATTAGAATAGAATAGAAAAACCATTTATTGTGCCTCTACGAGGAAATTGTACCTATACCAAAACGGTATTATGGTTATTGTTGAAAATAACATGTTGGTATTCAACTTTAAAAATAGAATACTCAAGATTTAATTGGCTAAAATGTTATTGCTACTGTGATGTATGTATCACGTGTTACTTTGCTCAATTAAAGAGTATAGAAGGAAAGTGTGTAGTAGGAAATAGGGGTGGGATTCAATAAGTTCTCTTCTTCCCACTCCCTTTCGGGCAGCTGTAATTATGTTGTGTTGTTCTCATTTCAATTATCGGTATTGCTCCAAAAATGTATGTACAATGACTGTTTTGTTGTTCATGTTATTTGTCTGTCTGTCTGAAATGTTCATTCAACTGTCCTAAATTAAAAATTACGGGCGGTCAGCGAATGCAGCATATACGTGGCGCATGCGCAGTGTCGTCGCCTGTTATGAAACGGTGTATCGCGGCTGTAGGTGAGCGGAGACTAATCCCAGGCAGAAGCTTCTGGCTCCGACCCGCGAACATCCTCTCCTAGAACCTCCGAACCGGGCGAGGAAATGCTTCTTTCTTTGGGTTTGACATAAATATCACTTCCAGGGAGCCAGCACGAGGTGAGACCAGCTCTTTAAATGTTCTGTGTTTGGAGAAAAGCTGCCGTACTTTTATAAACAAGTCGTTGTTGCATAAGCTTCGCTCCGGTGACCCCGTTTCTACCCGCAGTCATGTCTGAAACTCTGGAAGCTTAGAGGTCCGTAGAAGCTTCTGGAGGTGACCAGGTGTGTGTGTGTGAGTGTGTGGAGCAGGTGTGTGTGGAGGTAGTTTTCTGTGGATTCTGAGGCTGGGAGGAGGTCCACTCCGGGATGTGGGCCCGTCAGAGGAGACGATGTGACCTAGATTCATCCAGTGGTCTGACTCCCAGCGAGCAGACTGGAAAACTAATAACACCAGTACTACAAGACATACAATTATTTATTACTAATGAATAAATACTACAAGACATACAATTATTTATTACTAATGAATAAATACTACAAGACATACAATTATTTATTACTAATGAATAAATACTACAAGACATACAATTATTTATTACTAATGAATAAATACTACAAGACATACAATTATTTATTACTAATGAATAAATACTACAAGACATACAATTATTTATTACTAATGAATAAATACTATAAGACATACAATTATTTATTACTAATGAATAAATACTATAAGACATACAATTATTTATTACTAATGAATAAATACTACAAGACATACAATTATTTATTACTAATGAATAAATACTACAAGACATACAATTATTTATTACTAATGAATAAATACTATAAGACATACAATTATTTATTACTAATGAATAAATACTACAAGACATACAATTATTTATTACTAATGAATAAATACTACAAGACATACAATTATTTATTACTAATGAATAAAAACTATAAGACATACAATTATTTATTACTAATGAATAAATACTACAAGACATACAATTATTTATTACTAATGAATAAATACTACAAGACATACAATTATTTATTACTAATGAATAAATACTATAAGACATACAATTATTTATTACTAATGAATAAATACTACAAGACATACAATTATCAGCATCTTAATAAAAAGAGTGAACTGGTGTCAGTCTGGGGCTGGACCTCCTATTATAACTTTATTATTTAACTTATAAAGATGTGTGTATCCATGTATATATATATATATATATGTACATATATATATATATATATATATAGAGAGAGAGAGAGAGAGAGAGAGAGAGAGAGAGAGAGAGAGCCTTCAAAAGTACTCACATTCACTACTCAAGTAGAAGTATAGATACTATGTTTTAAAACTACTTTTGTAGAAGTAGGAGTATCAACTGATGCATTTTACTCAAGTAAAAATATAAAAGTACCAGTTTCAAAACTACTTAAAGTATAAAAGTAGAAGTATACTGTAGGGGAAAAAATGCCATTAATGACATAAGTTTACAGGGCTCTTTATACTTTAGCCCTTGTTAATCGAATTATTTTACTCAGTTTGATTTTTTTTAATTCACAGGAAAATGTTTTATTTATATTAAATGTACCAGCTCTGCAGTTTTCAAATGTCAACGATCTTGGTTTGAAGTTAATATCTTGCAATGAAATTTCAGCAGTTCAATAAACAGTTTAATTAAAATACCATATTGCAGTCAAGTGCTTTACATTTGGATTCGCATGGGAATGGTAGGTCTCATCCAATCACAAGCAAGCCTTTGTTTTTGCACGATGAGAACCCGGAATAAAAACAAACCCAGATAAAATAGTAATAGTAATGAGGCTATTTTGAAAAAGTAGTGGGTAGAAAGTACCAACATTTGCGTGAAAATGTACTGAGTAGAAGTAAAAAGTGGTCTGAAAAAAAATTACTCCAGTGAAGTATAAATAACTAAAATTGCTACTTGAGTAAGGTAGTGAAGTATTTGTACTTCACCACTTGAAGGCTCTGTACATACATACATATATATATATATATATATGTATATATGTATGTATGTATGTATGTGTACACACACACTTCTCCTTGGACGTGTGAGATGTTTACTTTTTATATTTAAACCGTTTACATTTTTTAAAATGAGTTTCCTATGAATTCTTCCTCATTGTTGTAATAGAGGGAGGGCTGCTGTTTTATCTTGTGACCTGTTGATTTTACTGTGAGGCATTTATTTCTATGCTCAGCACTTTGGCCTTGTGCGTGTTTGCAGTGCTCTATAAATAGAGCTGGTATGCTATGGTTATATATATATATATATATATATATATATATATATATATATATATATATATATATATATATATATATATATATATATATATATATATGTCTACCTTCAGCTGGTCCTAATGACTTCACAGGTGGTTGCTGGTCTCATGAGTAGCTAACAGATTGGAGTCTTTTCTTAGTGACTCAGGTTCTCCTCCAGTCGGTCCACCTGCTGATGCTCCTGAGCTCCAGACTGAGGGTTCAGCTCTGAATTGTTAAAATAAGATCCGAGTCAGCGGGTTTCATTCAGTCTGTACCACCTGATCGTAACCAGGGTGGCTTTGACCTGGAGCTGAGTGGACCAGTCCAGGGTCTGATCCCTGACCCTTCAGTGTGTGTGTGTGTGTGTGTGTGTGGTTCCATTAAAAACTAGTCAGTCTTCAGCAAAACTCCCTAAACCTTCTGTAAAATGCAGCGTTTTGGAGCTTCTAAATGTTGGAGAAATGTGATGGAAATAGAGCAACATGTTTGTGTTTATTTCTGTCTCTGGGTCTGATCTCTAACTGGTGAGATCTTGAATGAGTGACTCATCCGTGCATTCATCAGCTCAGCCTGAAGGTGAGCCAGGCGGCAGCTTGCCACTCTGAGATTTAGCGGTTTGAATTAGCAGCCGTACATCTGGCAGAGACTTTCTGTTTGTCCTCCGTCAGCTGTTCGCTTCATAAGCCGCCTTCACAGTCCAACCTGGTGGCAGGACTCTGGTGCCGGTACTGCCCTGTGACTGTGCTGTGACCTCTTTTTGTTGGAGAGGTTTAACAGATGGTTGATTTGAGGAAACAGTCAGTGAAACAACAGCCAGTTTTGCTGAGGATCATGGGTAAAGTGTGTCCTGTTGAGAGGTACCGTTCACAGCCACTCAGTGCTTTCAGATCTTCACTCAGATGTAGTCCTTCTCATCTTTTTGCTTCAGAGTAAAATGGCCCCAAATTCCATCCACTGGTTCCGGAAGGGACTGCGTCTCCATGACAACCCAGCTCTACGGGAGGCGGTCAGCGGGGCGGCCACGGTGCGCTGCGTTTACTTCCTGGATCCATGGTTCGCAGGTTCCTCCAACGTTGGGGTGAACAGGTGGAGGTAAGAGCTTTTGTCTTGTTCTGTTAGAGGAGTGGAATGTATCAGGCTGGTCACACAGGACCTAGTTCCCACGTTGTCTTATGTAGCTGTGATTTTTATTCACAAGTTAAGGGCCTGGAATAGAGTGGAACCCAGTCTGCTGATTTTCTGTTTCACCTTTTTATTTTTGGAGTTTGAAAAGAAACGTGTGAGTAGAGGCATCGACTTCAAGGGATGTTTGGGAAGTGGCTTCTATCAGTCGTTGATCTACAGTAAGGACCACACCCACCAGTGACATCACTCTTAGTGGGCGGAGTCTCTAGAAACAGAAACGGGGAGACGCTGCTGCAGATTGGGTGACTAATTAATAGCAAATTTTCTGGTAGATAAAACAACACAGCAGGAAAGTTTGTAAACTTCTACCATTTAACATGAGGCTGATTTAACTGGTAAATGACTACACTGCATCCTGCTGCAGCTCATAAACATCATAACTAAATAAAAACAAACTAAACTTGAAGCTTCTCAGCAGTCGGACTCAAATTAGAGCCAGTCGAATAGAATCAGGTGTCGTCTGCATAAAGACGCACTTCAGCTGTAGGCCTGTTCATCCCCGTTAGTTATCAAATGGAATCAATTGTACAACTACTATATCTAATAATAATGCCTATTATTAACCTTAACCTTAGTCAAGAAAGTTTAAAAATGTAATCTGAAGAGGCATTTTCCTAACTGGTCATTTAAAATGGGCTCTATTCTGTTTTTATTTAACATGAAATGCCAAGATCACAACATGCCTGATAGGTTGTTAATATTGTAAGTCTCTTTAGATTAAAGCGTCTACTAAGAACATGAACATAATGTAACGTAATAATATTTACAGGTCTTTGAAATCCATTTGAATCATTTCTCAGAGCTTGTTTTGTCCCACAAAATCTGTTTTATTTTCCAGATTATTTTCAATCCTTCTGATCAAAAATGTTCTCTAAAAGATAAAACAGGAAAGTAAAGTTATTTGGGGAAACATTATCTGAGATCTGGAGATATTTCCTTTGTTTTGTTTTTAATCAACATAATGTCTTCAGAGGCAGTTTGAACATTCTCAACAGCTTGGCTCACATTAGAAAGTGAATAAAGTCTGGCGCTGTCTGCATGAAGGCTTCAAATGTAGGCCTGTTCATCCCAGTGTTGGTAATAAAATTTATAAAGTGGGCCCTAAAACTGAGCCTTGTGGAACTCCTAAAATATTCAGAAAACTGGACTTTTCATCAGTTTTTACTTACTTTGATTTATATAGTTCATCTGCATGGTTACCTTTAAAATGTTCCACATGGACCGTTACTGGTAACGGGCCAGCATGGTCCAATCAGGATGAGGCCAGTGGGCATTGCTTCTGATTGGCCAGGTCATACGAGATGTGGATTAAAGCCATACTCAGTAGCCAGGTAAACAAACGAGGTCTCCTAGCTATTTTACAGAAACACGTCTCGGTGAACTCACCCCTCCCGTCGGGTGAAATCCATACGCCAGCCTCCCGCCGACATCGGACCACGGTTTGTAAAGGTGACAAAGCAGAGTCTAACTCAAGCCGTAGAAACGTTCCCCCAGCTTTTCCTCTTTTCACCTCCAAACGTTTTTAGTTTTCTGCTAGCTGAAAAGGGGCTTTTTGGGGGGACTCTGGTATTTTTATCTTAAAATGAAAGCACTGACCGCGGTTCTCAGTCTTACTTACTTTCACTTTCACTTCCGGGATGTTCTGCCCCAAAATGTGTCCGGGCGGATTAATGCCAATCCAAGCAGTGAGGAAATGCGGCAGACAGACAGCTGGATGGTCCAATCCTGTCGTTCGGTCCGAGCTGAAGTTTTTAGAGACAACCACTTTATTGATTTCTTTCTGGGGTTTTTTTAAATCTCCACAATATATTTATGGCTATACTATATTGGAACGATGTTTAGAGACTTTAAAAAAAAATGTTAAAAGCTACATTGTTTACCTGGCTACTGAGTATGGCTTTAAAGACCTGAAAATTAGCTACTAAGTTTTACCATTCTACAACAGCGTCTCTCCTGATCTGACTAACCATGAGTAGCTCCAGTCGGAGGACTACTTCCTGTTTTTAGAGTTTCACTAGCTGAGTCCCCGGTGGGTGGGTGTGGTTCTGACTGTAGGTAAAAAACGACCACAGACGTCTCTTTAACCCTGAGTGATGGATGACCTTTAGTTGAGTTTGGAGCGTTTGTGTTGGAGAGAGAGAACATCCTTCATAAATGGACTGTTGGCTTTATCAGCCATCAGGCTTAGTATTTGTTGTTTTTACTAAAAACGAGTGAAAAAGGAGCCCAAGTCCAGAGGGACACTTTACAAGACCTTCAGAAAACCTGGAGAACTTATCAGGAGCATTTAAAACCCACTTGAAGTGCTGGATCCGTGGAAGCAGGGTTGAGCCTTTCAGAGCCCACTTTCCTTTTTGTGGGACTGGTGTTGAAATGGGAAAATGGTTTTCCTTTTGTGTGGGACTGAAGAGCTGCACATTAAACGGGAGTAAACACAGCTGCTGTAAACCGCATTCCGATTCGACCCATGGTGTAAAGGAAGTGAACCGTTAGCTCACCGTTTTGTTTCTGATCATAGCGGCATCACAGAGGACTGAACAGTGTGAGAAAGACCCTGTAGTTCAACAGAAAACCCTCTGCTCTGAACAAACAACCTGCTGCTTGTTTTATAGCCTCAACATGCTGCTTGCTGTAAATCTGCTGTCCCATAATCCCCGGCCGTCGTAGAGGTCAGTCTGCAGGTCGACTCGGGGCTCAGCGTCTGGTGGGGGTGGGGGGGTTTCTCTGATGGTTCTAGGACAGGTCTGAATGAGGGCAGTGACCCAGTGGGGTCCAGCTGATGGTCTGTAGCTGGATCACATGATTCTGAAGTATGAAGTCCAGGTGAGCAGAACTCTAAACCTGGTTGACTCATTCCAAGTGATGCGTTTAGATCAGGGGTGGGGAACCTTTGTTTTTCTTAGAACGTCCTCCCAGGGTCACATTCAGTGTGTGAACCGTAAGATCTGACCTCATCGAGACGTGGGACAAAAATCACCAAGCGTAAGGTCCTCCAAGTCCCAACAACTAGATTTATGTCTACTTTGAACAATGTAGAAATCATTACATTGATTTATTAAAATTTAACTTTTACCTGCTCAACATAACATGAACCCGTTTTAGGACAGGTGACCAGGTCTGATTTAAATTTAGATTTGCAGCCTGAACTTGGGTCTTTTACAAAAGTTTGAAAACATCTCTGATTATTCCTCCAAACAAGTCGGCCTCCATGAGGTCAGCTCTTGTTCTCATGCTGTGTTCACTGACTCTGATCCTTACTGGGATATTTGTGTTCTTCTATCACAGAAACTCAGTTGGTTGTTGATATTTTTCCCCTCTATGTTTTAAGTTATTTTCTTTATTAGTCTGAAACCGATGAAGGGATTCCTTGGACCTCTGGGAGCCTCATACTAAAGCAAAACTTTAGCTGATTTTTAAACTTTAAAAAATTATTTTTGTGGGAAAAGAAATTAATCTGCAGTCTTTACTTTGCCAGTGTACTGGCTGTGATTGAGAAACAAAGGTTTTTATTGAGGTTTTTAGACTTTAGGGGGGCAGAAGAACAACCTGGATTGTGTTGTAGGTCACGTTCTGGTTCTGGATCTGGCAGCACCAGAACCAGAACCAGAAAAGGCACAGCTGCTGGGACACCTGCACGTCTCTGAAGGACAGACCTTCATCCAATTAGCTGCCTTATTTTTACTTTAACCGTGACTGGAAATGTGTCGTCCATCTGTTGAATCACACCCTCAGACGGTTTTACCTTTAAGGAAGTTTCTGAAGTGGCATCTGTCAGTTATTTATCTACGGTAAAGGCCACGCCCACCTCTCTAAATACTAAATGCCCTGCTGCCAGACATTGCTGGTGATTATATACATTATTTTTAAAGTGTTGCTTTTGTGTTTCTCCTGAACTGAGGACACCAGAAAACTCTGAGGCTTTAATCAGTGACGAGCTGATTATTTCCTGGTTGGTGAACTCACATTAAGTTCTAAATTCATGCCAACACATCTCCATGTGAAAGCTTTAACTTCCAGAATCCAGATTTTCTAATGATTGAGAATTTGTTGAAAGTGTCTTCTGATATTTATCCTTCAGATTACGGCTGGGCGATAAATCCAAAATAACCAAATTTTAAAACTCTTAGTTACTGATGTCATTTTGCCCATAATTGTGTGTTTGGTATTTTAAAAAATGAAAATATGCGAGTAAGTTGCAGATGTCCGTGTCCCTTTAAGAAGCTGGAATGTTGACTAGTTGAGTCGGTGTCACAGCTAGTCATGTGACCCCCCCCATCCAGATTGTAGCAAGAAGGAAAAAAACAAGGAAATGGAGAATCATTCAAATATGAAGCAGCGGGCTCGTCGCTCTGTGTCACTAGCGGGCTGAGTCTGCTCACCTTTCATAGCTGCTGGTAGCTGCCAGTAGCTGCTCGTAGCTGCCAGTGGCTGCTGGTAGCTGCCGGTGGCTGCTGGTAGCTGCCAGTAGCTGCTCGTAGCTGCCGGTGGCTGCTGGTAGCTGCCAGTAGCTGCTCGTAGCTGCCGGTGGCTGCTGGTAGCTGCCGGTAGCTGCTCGTAGCTGCCAGTGGCTGCCGGTGGCTGCTGGTAGCTGCCGGTGGCTGCTGGTGGCTGCTCGTAGCTGCCGGTTGCTGCTGGTGGCTGCTCGTAGCTGCCGGTGGCTGCTGGTAGCTGCCGGTGGCTGCTGGTAGCTGCTGGTGGCTGCTGGTAGCTGCTGGTGGCTGCTCGTAGCTGCCGGTAGCTGCTGGTGGCTGCTGGTAGCTGCTGGTAGCTGCCGGTGGCTGCTGGTAGCTGCCGGTGGCTGCTCGTAGCTGCTCATGGCTGCCGGTGGCTGCTCGTAGCTGCCGCAAGCGGCGGGCAGCTAGCCCGCCTCTCTGCCCGGTGTCATGGCGCTCCGCGGGTTACTGCCATGAGTGGGCTACAAGCTATGCAGTGTTGGGGATAAATTTGATCGAGGAGAAACTTATTATTCCCCAAAAATATGCTTCATTACTCATTTGACAACATGATGGATTCAGCAAGGAGGATGTGATGAAAACAAAAACCAAACTGTGCAGAAAGACAATCAACAAGTCACGGTAACACATCCACCTGCTGTTCAACCACACTTTATAGAGAATCTGATTTCCTAACAACTCTAATGTGACAATATTCACATGATGCAGCTCTAATATCCATCTGTAGAATAGAACAGATGTATCTTAAATATTTGTGTTTGCAGGAAATTTTAGTCTGTGGAGCCATTATGCTGCTACAGCCCCATCTAGTGGACAACTTTTTGTTTATGTGCGTACAGGTAGTCATCCTCCAATAATTGTTATCGAGGAGAACTCCTCAATAAATCGTGATATCGCCCAGCCCTACTTCAGATACTAGTGGCCCTCGAACAGAATCGATGCGTTTCTGCTTTAAATCGTAGCTGAAACTGATTGAAGCACAAAAACATTTGCTTTGAGACAAGGATGTTCATGTGTGTAGATCAGTGATCCTGGAGAGGAGCTATCTGGCAGGTTTTAGATGTTTTGTCTGCTTCAACACATCTATCTCTAATGAACGACTAAAAACCAGACAAACGACACGCTGAGGAGGAAATGAGTCATTGAATCAGGCAGAGAAACGGCTAAAACCCTTGAGGGCTGGAGTCACTCATCACTGGTGTCATCATCTTTGTAAAGTGATGGATAATCCTGAAATAAAAACACATTTTCCCTTTTTTCTGTTTATCTCCAGCTCCTATGAATGAGTCCCAGGTGTTTTCTTGACCCAGATGTTCAGCGTTTGAAAGCATCTCATAAAACGATCGAAGATGATTAAAACAGAAAGCCGTGTTGGATAACCATATGTTGAAATGGAAAAACAAGCTCTAGTGTTTCCTGATAACCCAAACTGATGAGAGGAGCGTCAACAAGCAGAATTCAGTGTTTAAATAGCGAGTCGTTTTCTAAAACCAGAAGTGATGGAAGTCGTTCTTTAGTGAGGAGTCAGAGTAACGTCAGCTGTAAGAACTTGGTGTTTTAGTGAAAGGAGAACCGTGGGCTTGAGTCTCTGCAGCTGATGTAGGTCAGTGTGTCAGTGCATGAAATGGTTACGTGATCATGACCTACTTGTTGGAAAGCTTCTGTTTGCGGCGCGTTACCCAACAGGTCCACGCTGCTGGGAGACGCTGTGGGTGCTCGGATAAAACCACGCCGTGATGTTGGTCTGCTATCATCATCATCATCAACGCCATTAACGCCATCATCATCAACGCCATTAACGCCAGCTCTTTATCTACAATCTGTAGCTCTGAGCAAGGCCCACAGCAAAACGACTAGGGCCTAACAACTAGAGAAAAACAACTAGGGTATAACGACTAGGGCCTAATGACTAGAGAAAAACGACTAGAGAAAAACAACTAGGGTATAACGACAAGGGCCTAATGACTAGAGAAAAACGACTAGAGAAAAACAACTATGTTATAACAAGGGCCTATTGACTAGAGAAAAACAACTAGGGTATAACGACAAGGGCCTAATGACTAGAGAAAAACGACTAGAGAAAAACAACTAGGTTATAACAAGGTCCTATTGACTAGAGAAAAACAACTAGGGTATAACGACAAGGGCCTAATGACTAGAGAAAAACGACTAGAGAAAAACAACTATGTTATAACAAGGGCCTATTGACTAGAGAAAAACAACTAGGGTATAACGACAAGGGCCTAATGACTAGAGAAAAACGACTAGAGAAAAACAACTAGGTTATAACAAGGGCCTATTGACTAGAGAAAAACAACTAGGGTATAACGACAAGGGCCTAATGACTAGAGAAAAACAACTAGGGTATAACGACAAGGGCCTAATGACTAGAGAAAAACGACTAGAGAAAAACAACTAGGGTATAACGACAAGGGCCTAATGACTAGAGAAAAACGACTAGAGAAAAACAACTAGGGTATAACGACAAGGGCCTAATGACTAGAGAAAAACGACTAGAGAAAAACAACTAGGTTATAACAAGGGCCTATTGACTAGAGAAAAACAACTAGGGTATAACGACAAGGGCCTAATGACTAGAGAAAAACGACTAGAGAAAAACAACTAGGGTATAACGACAAGGGCCTAATGACTAGAGAAAAACGACTAGAGAAAAACAACTATGTTATAACAAGGACCTATTGACTAGAGAAAAACAACTAGGGTATAACGACAAGGGCCTAATAACTAGAGAAAAATGACTAGAGAAAAACAACTAGGTTATAACAAGGGCCTATTGACTAGAGAAAAACAACTAGGGTATAACGACAAGGGCCTAATGACTAGAGAAAAACGACTAGAGAAAAACAACTAGGGTATAACGACAAGGGCCTAATGACTAGAGAAAAACGACTAGAGAAAAACAACTAGGGTATAACGACAAGGGCCTAATGACTAGAGAAAAACGACTAGAGAAAAACAACTAGGTTATAACAAGGTCCTATTGACTAGAGAAAAACTACTAGGGTATAACGACAAAGGCCTAATGACTAGAGAAAAACGACTAGAGAAAAACAACTAGGGTATAACGACAAGGGCCTAATAACTAGAGAAAAACGACTAGAGAAAAACAACTAGGGTATAACGACAAGGGCCTAATGACTAGAGAAAAACGACTAGAGAAAAACAACTAGGTTATAACAAGGGCCTAATGACTAGAGAAAAACAACTAGGGTATAACGACAAGGGCCTAATGACTAGAGAAAAACGACTAGAGAAAAACAACTAGGTTATAACAAGGTCCTATTGACTAGAGAAAAACAACTAGGGTATAACGACAAGGGCCTAATGACTAGAGAAAAACGACTAGAGAAAAACAACTAGGGTATAACGACAAGGGCCTAATGACTAGAGAAAAACGACTAGAGAAAAACAACTAGGTTATAACAAGGGCCTATTGACTAGAGAAAAACAACTAGGGTATAACGACAAGGGCCTAATGACTAGAGAAAAACGACTAGAGAAAAACAACTAGGGTATAACGACAAGGGCCTAATGACTAGAGAAAAACGACTAGAGAAAAACAACTATGTTATAACAAGGGCCTATTGACTAGAGAAAAACAACTAGGGTATAACGACAAGGGCCTAATGACTAGAGAAAAACGACTAGAGAAAAACAACTAGGTTATAACAAGGGCCTATTTAGTAGAGAAAAACAACTAGGGTATAACGACAAGGGCCTAATGACTAGAGAAAAACAACTACGGTATAACGACAAGGGCCTAATGACTAGAGAAAAACGACTAGAGAAAAACAACTAGGGTATAACGACAAGGGCCTAATGACTAGAGAAAAACGACTAGAGAAAAACAACTAGGTTATAACAAGGTCCTATTGACTAGAGAAAAACAACTAGGGTATAACGAAAGGGCCTAATGACTAGAGAAAAAGGACTAGAGAAAAACAACTAGGGTATAACGACAAGGGCCTAATGACTAGAGAAAAACGACTAGAGAAAAACAACTAGGTTATAACAAGGTCCTATTGACTAGAGAAAAACAACTAGGGTATAACGACAAGGGCCTAATGACTAGAGAAAAACGACTAGAGAAAAACAACTAGGGTATAACGACAAGGGCCTAATAACTAGAGAAAAACGACTAGAGAAAAACAACTAGGGTATAACGACAAGGGCCTAATGACTAGAGAAAAACGACTAGAGAAAAACAACTAGGTTATAACAAGGTCCTATTGACTAGAGAAAAACAACTAGGGTATAACGACAAGGGCCTAATGACTAGAGAAAAACGACTAGAGAAAAACAACTAGGTTATAACAAGGGCCTATTGACTAGAGAAAAACAACTAGGGTATAACGACAAGGGCCTAATGACTAGAGAAAAACGACTAAAGAAAAACAACTAGGTTATAACAAGGGCCTATTGACTAGAGAAAAACAACTAGGGTATAACGACAAGGGCCTAATGACTAGAGAATAATGACTAGAGAAAAACAACTAGGTTATAACAACGAGGGCTTAATGACTAGAGAAAAACGACTAGGTTATAACAACGAGGGCCTAATGACTAGAAAAAACGACTAAAGAAAAACAACTAGGTTATAACAAGGGCCTATTGACTAGAGAAAAACAACTAGGGTATAACGACAAGGGCCTAATGACTAGAGAAAAACGACTAGAGAAAAACAACTAGGTTATAACAAGGGCCTAATGACTAGAGAAAAACAACTAGGGTATAACGACAAGGGCCTAATGACTAGAGAAAAACAACTACGGTATAACGACAAGGGCCTAATGACTAGAGAAAAACGACTAGAGAAAAACAACTAGGGTATAACGACAAGGGCCTAATGACTAGAGAAAAACAACTAGGGTATAACGACAAGGGCCTAATGACTAGAGAAAAACGACTAGAGAAAAACAACTAGGTTATAACAAGGTCCTATTGACTAGAGAAAAACAACTAGGGTATAACGACAAGGGCCTAATAACTAGAGAAAAACGACTAGAGAAAAACAACTAGGGTATAACGACAAGGGCCTAATGACTAGAGAAAAACGACTAGAGAAAAACAACTAGGTTATAACAAGGGCCTATTGACTAGAGAAAAACAACTAGGGTATAACGACAAGGGCCTAATGACTAGAGAAAAACGACTAGAGAAAAACAACTAGGGTATAACGACAAGGGCCTAATGACTAGAGAAAAACGACTAGAGAAAAACAACTAGGTTATAACAAGGTCCTATTGACTAGAGAAAAACAACTAGGGTATAATAAAAGGGCCTAATGACTAGAGAAAAACAACTAGGGTATAACGACAAGGGCCTAATGACTAGAGAAAAACGACTAGAGAAAAACAACTAGGGTATAACGACAAGGGCCTAATGACTAGAGAAAAACGACTAGAGAAAAACAACTAGGTTATAACAAGGGCCTATTGACTAGAGAAAAACAACTAGGGTATAACGACAAGGGCCTAATAACTAGAGAAAAATGACTAGAGAAAAACAACTAGGTTATAACAAGGGCCTATTGACTAGAGAAAAACAACTAGGGTATAACGACAAGGGCCTAATGACTAGAGAAAAACATCTAGGGTATAACGACAAGGGCCTAATGACTAGAGAAAAACGACTAGAGAAAAACAACTAGGTTATAACAAGGGCCTATTGACTAGAGAAAAACAACTAGGGTATAACGACAAGGGCCTAATGACTAGAGAAAAACGACTAGAGAAAAACAACTAGGGTATAACGACAAGGGCCTAATGACTAGAGAAAAACGACTAGAGAAAAACAACTAGGTTATAACAAGGTCCTATTGACTAGAGAAAAACAACTAGGGTATAACGACAAGGGCCTAATGACTAGAGAAAAACGACTAGAGAAAAACAACTAGGGTATAACGACAAGGGCCTAATGACTAGAGAAAAACGACTAGAGAAAAACAACTAGGGTATAACGACAAGGGCCTAATAACTAGAGAAAAACGACTAGAGAAAAACAACTAGGTTATAACAAGGTCCTATTGACTAGAGAAAAACAACTAGGGTATAACGACAAGGGCCTAATGACTAGAGAAAAACGACTAGAGAAAAACAACTAGGGTATAACGACAAGGGCCTAATGACTAGAGAAAAACGACTAGAGAAAAACAACTAGGGTATAACGACAAGGGCCTAATGACTAGAGAAAAACAACTACGGTATAACGACAAGGGCCTAATGACTAGAGAAAAACGACTAGAGAAAAACAACTAGGTTATAACAAGGGCCTATTGACTAGAGAAAAACAACTAGGGTATAACGACAAGGGCCTAATGACTAGAGAAAAACGACTAGAGAAAAACAACTAGGTTATAACAAGGTCCTATTGACTAGAGAAAAACAACTACGGTATAACGACAAGGGCCTAATGACTAGAGAAAAACGACTAGAGAAAAACAACTAGGGTATAACGACAAGGGCCTAATGACTAGAGAAAAACGACTAGGTATAACGACAAGGGCCTAATGACTAGAGAAAAACGACTAGAGAAAAACAACTAGGTTATAACAAGGGCCTATTGACTAGAGAAAAACAACTAGGGTATAACGACAAGGGCCTAATGACTAGAGAAAAACAACTACGGTATAACGACAAGGGCCTAATGACTAGAGAAAAACGACTAGAGAAAAACAACTAGGTTATAACAAGGTCCTATTGACTAGAGAAAAACAACTAGGGTATAATGACAAGGGCCTAATGACTAGAGAAAAACGACTAGAGAAAAACAACTAGGGTATAACGACAAGGGCCTAATGACTAGAGAAAAACGACTAGAGAAAAACAACTATGTTATAACAAGGGCCTATTGACTAGAGAAAAACAACTAGGGTATAATGACAAGGGCCTAATAACTAGAGAAAAATGACTAGAGAAAAACAACTAGGGTATAACGACAAGGGCCTAATGACTAGAGAAAAACAACTAGGTTATAACAACTAGGGTATAACGACAAGGGCCTAATAACTAGAGAAAAACGACTAGAGAAAAACAACTAGGGTATAACGACAAGGGCCTAATAACTAGAGAAAAACGACTAGAGAAAAACAACTAGGGTATAACGACAAGGGCCTAATGACTAGAGAAAAACGACTAGAGAAAAACAACTAGGTTATAACAAGGGCCTATTGACTAGAGAAAAACAACCAGGGTATAACGACAAGGGCCTAATGACTAGAGAAAAATGACTAGGGTAAAACAACTAGGGCCAAATGACTAGAGAAAACAACTAGGGTTTAACAACAAGGGCCTAATGACTAGAGAAAAACGGCTAGAGAAAAACAACTAGGGTATAACGACGAGGACTTAATGACTAGAGAAAAACAACTAGGTTATAACGACGAGGACTTAATGACTAGAGAAAAACGACTAGGTTAGAACGACGAGGGCCAAATGACTAGAGAAAAACAACTAGGTTGTAATGACAAGGGCCTAATGACTAGAGAAAAACGACTAGGGCCAAACAACTAGGGCCAAATGACTGGAGAAAAACGATTAGGGTATAACAACAAGGACCTAATGACTAGAGAAAAACGACTAGAGAAAAATGGCTAGAGAAAAACGACTAGGTTATAACGACGAGGACTTTATGACTAGAGAAAGACGACTAGGTTATAATGACGAGGGCCTAATGACTAGAGAAAAACAACTAGGTTATAACAACAAGGGCCTAATGACTAGAGAAAAACGACTAGGTTATAACAACGAGGGCCAAATGACTAGAAAAAAAGACTAGGGCCAAACTGACTAGAGCAAACTGACTAGAGCAAAACGACTAGAGCAAAATGACTAGAGAAAAACAACTAGAGAAAAACGACTAAGGCACAACAACTGGGGCAAAATGACTAGGGCAAAACAACTAGAGAATAAAGACCAGGGCCAAATGACTAGAAAAAATGACTAAGGCAAAACAGTTAGGGTCAAACACTAAAGAAAAACGACTAGAAAAAATTACTAGGGCAAAACAACTAGAGAATAAAGACTAGGGCAAAACGACTATAGAATAAAGACTAGGGCAAAACAACTAAGGCCAAATGACTAGAAAAATTGACTAAGACAAAACAATTGGGGCCAAACGACTAGAGGAAAAAGACTAGGTCAAAACAACTAGGGTGAAACAACTAGAGAAAATTGACTAGGGCAGAACAACTAGAGAAAAATGACTAGGGCAAAATGACTAGGGTTTAACGACTAGGGCATAACAACTCGGGTAAAACAATGAGGGTTTAATGACTAGGGCACAAAGACTTGGACAAGATTACTGGAGCTGTCCAGGAGGTGCGATTGATTTTAGGACCAAATGGCAGCCTAGGGGATCATGGCATGAGGGCCAGAAAAGGAGGCTGATGGGCCGGGTCCGCCTACTGACTACCCCTGGACTAGAGGAAAATGACTAGAACAAAACGACTAGAATGAAACCACTAGGGGCAAAATTTCAAGCGGCAAAGCGACTAGGGTTTCTTACTGTTTGAATTTTTAAAAATGTACTTTTAATCTAGTTATTTCTAAAGCTTAAGTTCACAACACAAGTCATCTCAAAGCACTGAGCAAAGCAACAAGTCCAGGTCAGGTCCAGGTTCGGGACAACTGGTTACAGTAAATGTGATTCAGGTGTAAAAAAACATTTGATTCATTATAAAATGACAGTTAAAGGGTCTTGTTATAAAGGTACCAGCTGATTAAAGCTTTATTCAGTATAATCCCTCATTCTGAACAGCGCAGTAGGAGGGAGACGGTGGGAAGGAAAACTCCCTCTGAACAGGAAGAACCTCCAGTAGAGCCAGGATGGAGAGACGGAGTCTGAGAGGACAGGAAAGAGACGAACACAGGACTGCTGCTAGTGGCAGCGAGAACAGGAAGTCAGAGAGAGGAGATGTGTTCCGTTTGTCCTCCAGTCTCTGCCTACAGCAGCATAAAGGGATGAGTCAGGATAACTCTGACTGTGGGATTTATCAAAGAGGAAAGTCTGAAGCCGAGTCTCGCAGTAGTCCGGGTTTCTGCCTCATGGCACATTCTGATTTTAGAAAGCACAAGTAACCCTGCAGCCTGAGAGCTGCTTAAATACCAGTTACAGTTTCTAACTAATGTATTGTTGGTTTTATTTGGTTATAAAAAACGTTGTGAGTAAACGTGTAATAGTGTGCTTTTCTATTACACTTAGTGTGTTCTGTCAATTCCCACTGAAAGGCAGAGAGCCATCGAGGGAGAGCGAGCGAGCGCATGTGCGTGCATGTGTATGTGTGTGTGTGCGGCTGTGTGTGTGTGTGCAGTCAGAAATGAGGTTACTAGGCTATGAGTTTGTGTGGTGGTGCTGTTCTTCGCTGAGTGTGTCCGCTCTGCCTGATGTTGGACAGAACAGTTATATAAGATCTGCTTTATGACAGTGGGAATAAAAACACACACTCACCTGCTGTGAATGTACACACACACACACAGCAGAGCGGACCTGAACATCAGGACATATGGTGACCGACTCCACAACACAAAGAGCGTCGTCAGAGGGTCGTTAACACCAGCTGTACAGCTGAACCATTACACAAAGCCCTGTTCAAAATGAAGTTCAGCTCTTAGAAACCAGGACATCAAATACAATCATCTGGTTCAGGTAAATAAACCTGGATGAACAACATGTGGCGTACTACATTTGTTCGTTTATATTCAGCAGCAACAAATCCAGAACGTGGAAAAACTGATCCCTGATCCAGCTCCTCCTCAGACCTGGAGAAAGAAGAACTATCCAGTCATCTGACACATTCAAGCCCTGACATTCATCGTTAGGGGTTGAAATACTTGAACTAAACAGATTTTGGTTTTGGTTAAGTTTGGTTGGTTCTGGGTTTGGGTTTTTGGTTCAGGTTTTAGTTTTGGTTCTGGTTTTGGTTTGGTGATGTTTGGACTCTTGGCTCCCTCTTTGGTCTGCGACCTGATCCACATTGCACCGGACCCTTCATGTTCCTCCTGCAGGTGGTGGGTCCACAGTGGGACGAGCCCATGTATCTGGTCCCGTAGGCGAAAGCCCAGCCACCTGGGGTTCACTTACAGACCCCAACCCCAGACCTGGCTCCAGGGTGGGACCCTGGTAACCCTCCAGACTGGGTATTCGGACTCTGTGATTTTGTCTCTATAAAGGGTCTTCTGAACTGCTCTTTGACCCGACCAGGGGCAAAATGTGCCCTAGACAACATGGCTGCTAGGATCATTAGGGCACTCAAACTCCTTCACGGTAAGGTTCAAGACGCCAGTTCAGGTGGTTCCTGGCATCGTGTCTGGATGCCACCCTGGCAGGAGGCCCCCGGGTCAACCTCGTCTTCAGACTGGCCTGAGAGCACCTTGGGGTCCTGCTGGTGGAGTTGACTGGGGAGAGGGTGATCTGGGATTCCCTACTTGGGATCCTAACCCAGATCCAGATTAATGCGAGAAGGCCAGACAAGGTTTTGGGGTTTGGTTTGTTTGGGTTTAAGTGCCAGAATAACAGTCCTGTTGAGAAGTGAGGGCCATTCCGCAGCGGCCTCAAAGACGCCTACGTCCTTAAAAACAAATCCTGTCTACTAGACTAAACCCGGTAAAGTTTTCAGAAGATAATCTCTCCAGCTCCTGACTTTGTGTTATTTTTCATCGTCTGTGAGGTTTGTAAACAACGTTCGAATACGTGTTTACGGAAGTAGGTCTCCTTGGAGACGCTGTGTTATGTCCTTGCATCGTTCAGCAGAGGCTTACAGCTGTTCTTTGCCATAAAGTAGTCCCTAGTCTAAAATAGTTCCTGTAATTCCTTCGTGTTACTTTTTATTTTCACTTACAGTCGATAAGTCACTAGGCAAAACTAGTATCACTACTGAGTTAGTTTTAAGGACTTTTTCCTCACAATGCTAGTTGTTACCATTCACTTACAGTGTTTTACGCTAAGCTAATGCTAAAGGAGTCCTGCTGGATCAGGATAACAGCTGGACTGGTTCTGACCCACTGATCTAACTCTGAGGAAAATGGAAACAGACAAAAATCACTTTCTGGTGGAATATCCCTTTAATATCTGATGTTTTGAGACTTTTTGGTGGAGATCGTCTGCCTGTAGTTGTTTGGTCATAATAAAGTTGTACAGGACTTCTTTTGTTTGTTCATGTAAAGCTCAGTTTTTAAAGCTCCTCATCATTTGCAGAGTAATCCCAGAGCTGTGTTTTGAACTGGTTCACTAGTCCAGGGTTTTGCAAACTATTTTGAGCCAAGGTACATTTTTTAATTGAAAGATTCACAAGGCACACCACCAACTGAAAATGTTAATAAAATAAAGCTGTAGCCCTGTATTATCAATATGAACTCATTCTGATCAAACCGTCTTCTATACGAATCAAATAAACACAAAGAAAAGTATTTTATGATCTTTTATTTTCTTCTTTCAAATAAAAAGTAAATTTTTTTTAACACCATTTAGTTGAAATTGAATCATTTCCCTCGACACACCTGACGATCTGTCATGGCACAGTAGCTGAAAAACACTGCACCAGAGGACTAATACAGTTAGTTCTAAAAGTAGCTACATTATGCTCCCTGTGTCCAGCTCATGCACATGCAGGCACGTGCCTGATTGAGTGCACTACTTTGCTGGCCAGCTCTTTCTGTCTGCACGCGGATTGGGAGCAAACAGAGCTTTGTCTGCGAGCAGCGCCTCGTCAGGTTTAATGATTAGGGCCCGACAGGAAGGAGCAGAGCTGAAGTTCACAGACTGTCTGCTTGGTTCTGCTCATGATTAGGACTGCAGGTCAGACACATCAGTCTGAAGCCCTGTCTGTCTGGATGCTAAGAAGTTTAATCTCCTGGATGAAGCCGTGCATTTGAACGGGCTAATAGAATCAGGACTGCTCTGTGGGAGCTTAGAGAGGGGATGGTGTTTGAGTCGTTCTGAAGTTCCATCAGTTACTCGTCTGCAAAAAGGACCACTGGTGACATCACTCAAAGTGGGTGGAGTCTCTAGAAGCAGGAAGTAGTCCTCTGACTGGATCGGCTCAGGAGAGACACTGCTGCAGTTGACAATGTTGAAAAAAAATAGCAGCAAAATTTTTAGTATTTCAAACAAGTCTTGCTGGAGAACCGTGTTACCTGTTGTAAACCTCTTTAAAGCCATACTCAGTAGCCAGGTAAACAATGTAGCTTTTAACGTTTTTTAAAGCCTCTTAACAACGTTCAAACATAGTATAGCCATAAATATATTGTGGAGATTAAAAAAACCCAGAAAGAAATCAATAAAGTAGTTGTCCCGCAGTTCTCTAAAAACTTCAGCCAATCCTATCGTTCGGACCGAACGATAGGATTGGACAATCCAGCTGTCTGTCTGCCGCATTTCCTCACTGCTTGGATTCACCAATAATCCGCCCGGACACATTTTCCGTCTGAACATCCCGGAAGTGAAAGGAGGACAGAATTAGCCGGTGGTCAGTGCTTTAATTTTAAGATAAAAATACCAGAGTCCCCCCAAAAAACACCTTTTCAGCAGCAGAAAACTTAAAACGTTTGGAGGTGAAAAGAGGAAAAGCTGGGGGAACATTTCTACGGCTGAAGTTAGACTCTGCTTTGTTATCGTCGCAAACCGTGGTCCCATGTCCGCGGGAAGGCTGGCGTACCGATTATACCTGATGGGAGGGGTGAGAGCTCCGAGTCGTGTTTCTGTAAACTAGCTAGCGAGACCTCGTTTGTTTACCTGGCTACTGAGTATGGCTTTAACTTAGCATGTTTATTTCAACCAAACAACATCTGAACTACAGATAATATAGAATTCTAATGGAACACTGGTGGTTACCGTGGTGACGAGACACTGGCAGCAGCTTCAACATTTTGTTGATCTTGGTTCTCTTTACACTTCTTATACAGTTTATACATTCAGACCTTGTTTGTTTGATGGAGTTGATGTTGGAACTTTGTCAGTAGTTTTACCTTTTAGAATTTCAAGTTGTTGTTTTTTTAAGTTCTAGAGAATAAGATCCTAAATTATACCACGTCAAAATATAGATGATGAGAACCTGTTTGGAAGGGCCAGAGAAGCCCTAGTTGGTCCTGGTCAGCGACCTTGACCCAGGCACAGTTTGGTTCGATAGGAAACATCAGTCTGGTACCGCTCAGCCTCCGACTGCTCTCTGTCCTTCAGTCATGTTAAAAAGCTCCTAGAGCAAAAGATGAGATGGTTTTATTAGTTTAGTCAAATCTGTTAATAAACAGAACATTTGGTCCCCGGGGTTCTGTAGAGGTCAGAGGGTGAGCCGTGTTCTGATCTGCAGTGTCTTCATCCTATAACATCGAGCTACATGTTTTTGTTTGGAGAGCTCAGGATGCGGCGTGCGTCATTTTGTGACGTTGTTAACATTTTGCCATCAGAAGCTGGCTGAAGGAGACGTCACCAGGCAGCAACCTTCAGAGACGGGAGCGGACAAAGTTTGTAGTTTCAGCAGATTTTAGTCCGAAACCCCAAGTCAAGGTCACCAGTTCAGATAAACCCTTGTTCATAAACACAACACGCGTCTAATGGACCTTCACTTTCTGATCTGGTTGGGAAAAGAATCTCTACTGAACTCTGTTAACACTTGAACTGATGGTGGAGAACAGTTTAGTCCCAACATCATGTTGAATAACCAGTCAACAAAACCAAACGACTATTCGAACAAATCTGGAACCGTTTCAATCAAAAGTTAAACATTATTATTACTTTACATTATATCTAAAGCCTTGGTGAACTAAAAGTGCAAAAAGGCCTCATGTGTGAATTACAGGCTTCTCATGGGTTTAACATTTAAGGTGGTATTTTTAAGGTTTTAACGTGTTTGAATTTTAAATAAAATGCTTAAAATCAGTCAGCTGGTGATTCAGACAAAACCAGCCAATCAGACTCAAAAGCTTGATTTTTTTAAAGTTATTTTTTCCTGTCAGTGAACACACCACCACCACTCAGCAGCAATAAAAACATCTGATGGTTTTCCTGCACTGCAAAAACTGGTTTCTAAGAAAGTAAAACAGCCTTGTTTTTAGACATTTTGACTTATTTTTGTCTAAAAAAAAAAAGTATTCTTACAGCCCTCCTTGAAATAGACCAAACCTTCTTAAATACGGTCACATTTTCTAGATTTGAGCAAAAAAATCTGCCAGTGGGGTAAAGAAAATTTGCTTGGCTAGATTCCTTAAAACTAGCGAATTGTTCTAAATGCAGAAAATGTTGCTAGTTTTAAGGAATCAACCCAAGCAAATTTATTACGCCGGGATCTAGTTTCCAAATCCACCAGCTTATCCATCAAGGCTTTATTTTCTTTCTCTAACCTTGAAATGGTGGTTCCCATTACAACGTGTTCATCTTCCATGTTTGAAATGCGTGTCTCTGTCTACTCTCCCCACGCAGTCAGATCATTTCTTCTGCATTTCATTCATGGCTACCACAACCTCGTCTGCTTTGCTGGAAAATTTGGCCACTGCGCCTTCCAACTTGTCCAAGTTCATTTTGCTTGTGTGCTAGTTTGTTTTCAATACTTGCGAATTCCTCTCGTATGGCACGCTGCAGCCTGTCCTCCATGTTGCCGCTGTCCGTGGGGTCGTATTCACTCGTGTTGGCCAGCTTGTTAGCTGTGCAGGCCTCAGACTCATTAGCTTCCATTGTGCTAGCATCACCACTAAACATCGACAACTTGGTTTGTGTGGTTGACTTAGTCTTTTCCCTGGAGGCTTTACCAGGTCCAGGCATTGTGAGTCGATAGCGAATTTTGTTTTTGCTATTTCGGAGCGTTTTTCTTCTTATTTTTAAGGAATTAGGAGAGTTACCTGCCGGAGCAGTTCAGAGCACGTCCCTTCACTATGGTGACGTCATCGGAAGTCAACTTAAGATGTCATATGTGGTTCTTTAAGATGAATCAGAAGATTAAATTGGTATCAGCAGGTCAGAGCTGCAGGAGAATCAGTGATCAGTATCGGCCCTCAGAAGTCAGAACCAGAACATCTCGATTTGAAACTGGAACTAAAAAATGGGTTTTAGAATAAAATGTACTTTTATGAGATGAAGAAGTGAAATCATCTATTTGAGTAAGTGTGTACTGTCATGTATTAATCTATGAGCTGCTGGAAAACCTTAAATTCACTTGAAAGTGTTTGAATTTTATTTTGGGAACCCTGCTGACCCACTTCCACGATGTCGGCAGTTTGTTTATTTATTGTTATTATTGTTGATAAAGTTTCGATATCGCCCGTCCTGACTTTCGACCCCAGACCGTCAGAACAAACACGTTTAATCTTTATGATTTTTACTTGTTGCTTCTGTCTCTGCAGGTTTCTTCTTCAGTGTTTGGAGGACCTGGATGCAAGTCTCCGCAAACTCAACTCCCGCCTTTTTGTCATCCGGGGCCAACCAGCCAACGTGTTCCCGCGCCTCTTTAAGGTCGCTTTAAATGTTTGTTCTTCACGTTTAAACTGCCAACACTCACAAATGTATCTTCTGTCGGTTTAAGATCTTTGGATTGTGGATCTGGTTTCTCTGAGTGTTTGTTGATCATCTCAGTGAGATTTTGCTTTCTGTAACTCAGGAGTGGAAGATCTCCCGGCTGACCTTCGAGTACGACTCAGAGCCGTTCGGAAAGGAGCGAGACGCCGCCATAAAGAAGCTGGCCATGGAGGCGGGGGTGGAGGTCATCGTTAAGATCTCCCACACCCTCTACGACCTGGACAGGTGAGACGCAGAACACACGCAACCACCTGGAAAACGCACAGTGTTCATTTCATTCTCTTCATTTTCACTTTGAAACTCCTTTTCAGAATAAAAAAAAATAATTTTTTTACGGAGGCACCAAAACATTGTCTGGTGATTGAACTCTCTATCGCTAAGCGCTAATTCATGCTAACAGACTCTTGGTCTGTGCCTCTGAAGGATCATCGAGCTGAATGGTGGACAGCCTCCTCTCACCTACAAGCGTTTCCAGACCCTGATTAGTCGCCTGGACCCACCAGAGATGCCTGTGGAGACGCTGTCGGACTCACTGATGGGCTCCTGCATCACCCCCGTCTCCGAGGACCACGGAGAAAAGTACGGCGTCCCGTCTCTGGAGGAGCTGGGTAGGAAACCTGCATTTACATCGACGCTCATGAAAACATCAAAGATAGGATCAAAACATTCCAGTTCCTCACCAAGACGAGAGAAACCTACTCTCCTGTTCTCAGGAGCTGCTGTGTCTGAGTTTTACTCCTTGGTTATTGGTTGATATCCTCCTGAACCTTGCTTTTAACCTTCTCTTGCCTGAATATTCAGACTGATTTTCTTTAGTGTGGACATCATGAGGCACCTTAGGTTTCTTTTCATTCAAATCATTTTATTTCTCCTGCTGAAAATCACCTCCAAAAAGCCACAAGGGACAAAAAAAGTTCACAAAACGAGATTTTACACCCAGTTTTCTCATTGCAAGGTTTGTTGAAACATCCCAGAATACAACACTGTCTGGTTATGCCTCATTTTATAAAAAACATTAGGTATGATTAGGGCCGGGCAATATGACGATTTTAGACCGTTTAACGATCTACGTGTCTAACGATCTGTCATTTTTGGGAGATCGTTTTATCATGATTCACCCATTTTTCCCACCGGCCGTGAAAGCCTCACGAAACAGCCGTGAGATGTGATACGCAGCGGAGAAGCGGAGGACGTTATCACACCTTTGTTTGACGTTAAACCAATCAGAGTGATTCATGGTGATATTAGCCCGCCCCCCTTCACGTGTGTACAACCTAACAACAACAAACATGGCGGCGGCCGAGAGCGAACATGAGGATTTGGTTCCGAAGAGAAACTCGTCCTCCATTATATGGAACTGCCTTGGCTTTTCACCAGACGACAAAGAGCAAATTTAAAATAATTTGCAAGGAGAGCGTCAAGGCAAGTGATGGCA
This sequence comes from Callopanchax toddi, assembly GCA_006937965.1. Classification (NCBI taxonomy): domain Eukaryota; kingdom Metazoa; phylum Chordata; class Actinopteri; order Cyprinodontiformes; family Nothobranchiidae; genus Callopanchax; species Callopanchax toddi. Next base: position 56,627 of record SSNR01000657.1, on the reverse strand, counting down.
ACACCTCAAGAGCAGCTAAAGCTAAAAGCCAGTGCTTCCAAGCATTAAACGCTAACAGAGGCGTTGCAAAACTCACTCCCTACGGCAGAGACAGCAAACGACGGAACAGCGTGACTGATGGTAACGTTCCACTTGTTAAACACTTGTGTCCTGAGCATAAAAGTATTGGATCCGCGCTACGAGTTGCCCAGCTGCAAGTTTTCTTCGATCAATCCCGCGCATGTCCGCTGAATGCAGAGAGAGTTGCATTAAATATTAAGAATGTGGAGTTCTTTGCTTCCACAAGCGATCTCTGGTCCAGTAGTCGCACATCTGAGTCGTATTTGAGTGTAACCATTCATTTCCTCAAAGTGCAACAGTGCAAACAACCTTTCTGGAGGACCACACAGGAGAGCACATGATCGCAGCAGGACTGAGAGAGGTTCTAGAGATGTGGAACCAGAAGAAGAAAACATGACCTCTATGACTCTAACACGGTGAAGGCTCTGGATCTGAAGGGCTGGACACACAGCCATGCTTTGGCCACAGGTTACATCTTGTGAGTGGTGAGTTTATATAATAATCACAATTAAAATCAGTTACTTCATATTTTAAAAAGGTTTTAATGTGTAAATATAAGCCTAACATGTAAATGTTTACATGTTGCACTGGTGATTGTTCTTAATTTTAATAAATATGTTTATTTATTCAATGTTTCTCTTTTTTAATATGTAATTTTAATTATGCTGATAATTTTTTTAAAATCATGATAAAATCGAGATCGTGATAATACAATTTAAAAATCGTGATATTCTATTTTTGCCATATCGCCCAGCCCTAGGTATGACGTCACTTTGCTTTTGGCCAATGAGAGCGTGCGATGCAGCATGAAGGATGCAGGAGTTCTCTGATGTTCCAAACCTCAGGATATGTTCTCTTTAACAACTAGATGAGCCTGATGATGGTGATGAGTGAAGTCAGCCAATCAGAAGAGTCTCAGGTTGGCCCAGTCAAACCTCCTGCAGCTGCAGGAAGTGTCGACCCAAAAAGACTTCAAACACAAGACGAGGGCTCAGCCTGGTTTCACCTGATTAGGATCAAAACGAACCTGAACTGGATTCAGGGGCGGCCTGTAGCTCAGTTGGTAGAGTGGCCAGTCTGGCAACCGGAGGGTCGTCGGTTTGATTACTTTGTTGTTGTGTTCTTGGGCAAGACACCACCCACCTTGCCTACTGGTGGTGGTCAGAGGGATTAAAAGAGAAACAGTCAGTAAGGGTTTCAGTCTACAGCTGATGACCACATCCAGGACTGTATCACCCACACTTGCTGAGAAACTCTCAGCTGCACTCCGCAAGGGTCTAGAACTATTAGTAATCTTCTGATTGTTTCCTGCGTCACCATGTAGTCAGACTGAATGACTTTCAAATGCATCAACTTATAACTGTGGAGCATCCCTTATTTAGTCAGCTGATCCTGGAGAAACAGCCGTCCAGAAGGTCTGATGTGGATCTGCGTCTGAACAGGATCAGCTCCCTCAGGTGTCTGCTCTGATCGACTAATAATAATCCATCTACTGTACATAGTTCACAGACAAGATTATTTACCAGTTTCTTAATCCATAAAAAGTCAAAGTGAATTAAACTCAACAAACAGGACATGTTAGAGTTCCTTGTAGCCTACAGAACATGCATCTTTATCTCTCATTAACTCAGAAAAACAGAGCTTTTTAATTTTCAGGTGAACGTTTCCGTACATTATATAAATGTAACAAAAAGTAAATGATTGTTATATTAACATTAGCCAACACTGTTTCAACTTTTTAAAAAAAAATCAGTTTTCTGATTACTTCATGTGTTTAAGGGGTTAAATATTTAGCTTCAGGGGGACGGTGAGTCCTAAACCTGGAGACAACAGAACTCATCACTCCTCACCTCCAGTGATTCCAGTCTCATTGATTATAATGTAGTGTGTTTCTATGAAACTTTACTAATATGGCCTGCAGTCCTGAACCTGTTGGTCTGGTTTATTTAAAGGAGCCTCTCTAAACCGATCCTATTGGGTTAATCGGGTTCAGCTACTCTGAGTTTCCATCCAGATGCCTGCTTTCCATTCACAGACTGCTCAGTTCATTCATGCTATTAAGTGCTCTGTAACCATCTGCCTTTTACACCTGTGATCTTCACCAACACTCGGACTAATCTGAGATCAGTCTCTAAATGTGTCCGATGTCCAGTTTCCATTCAGAGACCTGGCAGCTGCTGCCATCTGCTGCAGACACCTGCACCGACTGTCCCTCCCAGAACGGATCACCAGTAGGAGACAGAAGGTTGAGCGTTAGCATGGAAACTGAATAAGTAACTTTAACATCAAATGATACGAATTTAATATATTTTAGGACAGGTTGGACTTTGGACTGTTTGTCTCAGTAGCTGTTGTTAAAGAGAACATATCCTGAGGTTTGGAACATCAGAGAACTCCTGCATCCTTCATGCTGCATCGCACGCTCTCACTGGCCAAAAGCAAAGTGACGTCATACCTAATGTTTTTTATAAAATGAGGCATAACCAGACAGTGTTGTATTCTGGGATGTTTCAACAAACCTTGCAATCACCTGTTGCTATACTGATCCCTCTATCTGGGGCAGTGATGTGAACATCAAAGGAAACTGAGCTGTCGAGAAACCCAAATACTTAAAGAACTGGGAAGTTGTAATTCATCCAGGGAGAAGATACTGGGGAGGCAGGTGGGTTGAGGCAAGTTACAACTGAAAACCATGAGTTTGGTTTTACTTGTGTTTAGATGAAGGTGAAGGTTGGAGACTGTCCATGCTGTGTTGTAAAGACGTTAAGGCAGCATTCAAAGAACTGCATGTCTACCATATGGTGTCATCGGCATAGCAAACTACTTCCTGTTTCTAGAGACTCCACCCACTTTAGGTGATGTCACCAGTGGGTGTGGTCCTTATTGAAAGTAAATAACAGAACAAACAGCCTCTACAGAGTGACCCAAACATCTCTTTAAGTTCTAGATGAGCAAGAACCTGATGATGGTGATGAGTGAAGTCAGCCAATCAGAAGAGTCTCAGGTTGACTTTGGATAAAAGCGTCTGCTAAATACATAAACATAAACAATACATTACTTTCTAAAGGCAAGTCAAGAATTGGTTCCCTGTACCGTAATAGGTCATCCTTTACTGGTTCTGCAAAACAAACCCTGGCCTTACAGCCAGAGGGTTGCTGGTTCGAATCTCGCTCAGTAGGTTTGATGGAAGTCAAAGGGTCTGATGGAGGAGGTCAGAGGGTCTGGTGGTGGAGGTCAGAGGGTCTGGTGGTGGAGGTCAGAGAGTCTGGTGGTGGAGGTCAGAGAGTCTGGTGGAGGTCAGAGGGTCTGGTGGAGGTCAGAGGGTCTGGTGGTGGAGGTCAGAGGGTCTGGTGGTGGAGGTCAGAGAGTCTGGTGGAGGTCAGAGGGTCTGGTGGAGGTCTGAGGGTCTGGTGGAGGTCTGATGGTCTGATGGAGGAGGTCAGAGGGTGTGGTGGAGGGCAGAGGGTCTGGTGGGGGTCTGAGGGGCTGGTGGAGGTGAGAGGGTCTGGTGGAGGTCAGAGAGTCTGGTGGAGGTCTGAGGGTCTGGTGGAGGTCTGAGGGTCTGGTGGAGGTCAGAGGGTCTGATGAAGGAGGTCAGAGGGTTTGGTGGTGGAGGTCAGAGAGTCTGGTGGAGGTCTGAGGGTGTGGTGTAGGTCAGAGGGTCTGGTGGAGGTCTGAGGGTCTGGTGGAGGTCTGAGGGTCTGGTGGTGGAGGTCTGAGGGTCTGATGGAGGAGGTCAGAGGGTCTGGTGGTGGTCTGAGGGTCTGGTGGTGGAGGTCAGAGAGTCTGGTGGAGGTCTGAGGTCTGATGGAGGTCAGAGGGTCTGGTGGAGGTCAGAGGGTCTGGTGGAGGTCAGAGGGTCTGGTGGAGGTCAGAGGGTCTGGTGGAGGTCAGAGGGTCTGGTGGAGGTCTGAGGGTCTGATGGAGGAGGTCAGAGGGTCTGGTGGAGGTCTGAGGGTCTGGTGGTGGAGGTCAGAGAGTCTGGTGGAGGTCTGAGGGTCTGGTGGAGGTCTGAGGGTCTGGTGGAGGTCTGAGGGTCTGGTGGAGGTCTGAGGGTCTGGTGGAGGTCAGAGAGTCTGGTGGAGGTCTGAGGGTCTGGTGGAGGTCTGAGGGTCTGGTGGAGGTCTGAGGGTCTGGTGGAGGTCAGAGAGTCTGGTGGAGGTCTGAGGGTCTGGTGGAGGTCTGCGGGTCTGATGAAGGAGGTCAGAGGGTCTGATGGAGGAGGTCAGAGGGTCTGATGGAGGTCAGAGGGTCTGGTGGTGGAGGTCAGAGGGTTTGGTGGTGGAGGTCAGAGAGTCTGGTGGAGGTCAGAGGGTCTGGTGGAGGTCAGAGGGTCTGGTGGTGGAGGTCAGAGGGTCTGGTGGTGGAGGTCAGAGAGTCTGGTGGAGGGCAGAGGGTCTGATGGAGGTCTGAGAGTCTGGTGGAGGTCAGAGGGTCTGATGAAGGAGGTCAGAGGGTCTGATGGAGGAGGTCAGAGGGTCTGATGGAGGTCAGAGGGTCTGGTGGTGGAGGTCAGAGGGTTTGGTGGTGGAGGTCAGAGAGTCTGGTGGAGGTCTGAGGGTCTGATGGAGGTCAGAGAGTCTGGTGGAGGTCAGAGGGTCTGGTGGAGGTCAGAGGGTCTGATGAAGGAGGTCAGAGGGTTTGGTGGTGGAGGTCAGAGAGTCTGGTGGAGGTCAGAGGGTCTGGTGGAGGTCAGAGGGTCTGGTGGTGGAGGTCAGAGGGTCTGATGAAGGAGGTCAGAGGGTTTGGTGGTGGAGGTCAGAGTCTGGTGGAGGTCAGAGGGTCTGATGGAGGAAGTCAGAGGGTCTGATGGAGGAAGTCAGAAAGTCTGATGGAGGTCAGAGGGTCTGGTGGAGGTCAGAGGGTCTGGTGGAGGTCAGAGGGTCTGGTGGTGGAGGTCAGAGGGTCTGATGAAGGAGGTCAGAGGGTCTGATGGAGGAGGTCAGAGGGTCTGATGGAGGTCAGAGGGTCTGGTGGAGGTCAGAGGGTCTGGTGGTGGAGGTCAGAGGGTCTGGTGGTGGAGGTCAGGGAGTCTGGTGGAGGTCAGAGGGTCTGGTGGAGGTCAGAGGGTCTGGTGGAGGTCAGAGGGTCTGATGAAGGAGGTCAGAGGGTCTGATGGAGGAGGTCAGAGGGTCTGGTGGAGGTCAGAGGGTCTGGTGGTGGAGGGCAGAGGGTCTGGTGGTGGAGGTCAGAGAGTCTGGTGGAGGTCAGAGGGTCTGGTGGAGGTCAGAGGGTCTGGTGGTGGAGGTCAGAGGGTCTGGTGGTGGAGGTCAGAGGGTCTGGTGGTGGAGGTCTGAGGGTCTGGTGGAGGTCTGAGGGTCTGGTGGAGGTCAGAGGGTCTGGTGGAGGTCTGAGGGTCTGGTGGAGGTCAGAGGGTCTGGTGGAGGTCAGAGGGTCTGATGGAGGAAGTCAGAGGGTCTGATGGAGGAAGTCAGAGGGTCTGATGGAGGTCAGAGGGTCTGGTTGCTTCATCTCTGTGTCTACGATGTAGCTCCCTGCCATCAGAGTGTGAATGACTGACTGATGTAAAGCACTTTGTAGTCCTTTACTTAGTAAAGTGATTTACCAATGCAGCACATTTACATTTTAGATATGATGACATCATCTGTAGGAAAACTTCTAAAACCTTCTTGATGAGCATAACGACTCCTGAAACAGGAAGTGACTCCAGTGTGTTTTCAGGCTTTGACACAGAGGGCCTACCGTCAGCTGTGTGGCCTGGAGGAGAGACTGAGGCTCTGACCAGGATAGAGCGCCACCTGGAGAGGAAGGTGAGAACTTCAACACACCTCTACTAATATTCTGTTTTTACACTTTGGTTTGGGTTGTTTATTTACTTGGGAAAACTCCTCAGAGGAATGTTATGGTCGTGACTCTGATGGAGTTTTAGGGTTTGTGGCTTTAACTCACCTACCCTCAGGCATTAGTCTGGACATGTGTGTCCATTTGGGTAAATGTTTCCCCTCCATCTGGCTGTCATGTTGATGGCATTGTAAAACTCTCTTGATGTATTTAGAAAATCAATTTGTATCTTTTTTTTTACAGACAAAAGTGTCCACCTCCAAAAATCAGCTGTAAAAACTTTACAGAATAATATGTTGTTGAGTTTTTTCTGCATAGATCTTTTAAACATTTCCATTCAAAGCTACCAAACTTTATTTATGTAAAGATGTATCCCTTTGGGCTGCATGGTGGCGCAGTTGGTTAGCACTGTTGCCTCGCAGCAAGGAGGTCATAGGTTCGCGTCCCGGCTCTGCGGCCTCTCTGCGTGGAGTTTGCATGTTCTCCCCGTGCATGCGTGGGTTTTCTCCGGGTACTCCGGTTTCCTCCCACAGTCCAAAGACATGACTGTCAGACTAATTGGGCTGGTAAAATTGTCCTTAGGTGTGAGTGTGTGTGTGTGGTTGTTTGTCTCATTCGTCTCTGTGTGGCCCTGCAATGGACTGGCGACCTGTCCAGGGTGTCCCCCGCCTCTCGCCCCCTGACCACTGGAGATAGGCACCAGCTGCCCCGCAACCCTCTGTGGAGGATTAAGCGGCTACAGAAAATGGATGGATGGATGGATATATCCCTTTAAATGCTGCTTGATTACTTAATATCCTTGTTAATAGTCTTAAAAAGCTACACAAAACATGAACTTTCAAACTAATTTTGAGTGGGTGGAGCATGTTTTTACCAATCAGTCCTACATATGGCAAGAAATACCCAAAATATTACTTTTGATGAAGTTTTAGTTTTCATCGGTTTTACAAACAAACAAAAATGTCCTGAGTTATTTATTGATTTATTGATATGATTATTTTCCATCAAACAAACTAACTAGGAGAATAATTAAAATCCATCTTTATGTCGAAGATTTGATGAAACTGATGCTGAGTAAAAAACTACTAAAGCATCAAAGCTACTATTTGGGGTATTTTTGACACATAACAGGACTGATGTGTAAAACTATTCATCAGCCACCCAGTTTTATTAAAATTAACTTGGTTTTTGTGGAGTCTTTTCATAAATATTAACAAATATATTACATAATCAAACTGGTGATCAAAGGGGTTAAAACAGGACTGTAGTTTTTTGACAGATGTATGCAAAGGAAAACCTTTTTATAGTAGTATTTTTGGAAGTAGACTATTTTGTCCTTAATGACTCTAAAGGAGAGTATCAATGTTTTTATAGTGGAGCTATAGTCATAAATAGTTAACTGCAGTTTTGTTATGGTAAAAGCCTTATTTTTAAAGGATATTTATAAGAACTGCATCACTCGCTGTTTTCAGGCGTGGGTGGCTAATTTTGAGCGTCCCAGGATGAACGCCAACTCGCTGCTGGCCAGCCCGACGGGCCTCAGCCCCTACCTGCGCTTCGGCTGCCTCTCCTGCCGCCTGTTCTACTTCAAGCTCACCGACCTCTACCGAAAGGTTGGTGTCCAGCAGGCTGTGCTTCACACCCACCGCTAACGACAACGCTGTTGTCGGACTGTAAATGACGTAACCTCTTATAGAGCATCGTCACAAATTGTCCTCAACCCATCACAGGGCCAGTGATCAGATGTGATCACTTGTGTGACTTCAACCTAAACCACTTTTACCAAAAATGTTTTTAAAAAGTTATGAACAAAGTTTTTAATTATATAAATGAATAAATAATAAACACAAAAACAGATGAATGTTCGTTTAATATTTACACGCAATGGTTTGAACAGTAAACTCCTTTTATTTTTGTGAATGCCCTTTAAAGGGACGTTGGGGTCATTTTGAAGTGGCGTTTTATCAGGTATCCACTAATAAAACTACCACTCTTCACCTGGAGATCCTCCACCTGAAGGAACAAAATGAAAACATCAGATCTCCATCCTGATGAATGGGTCATGTGTTGGGAACTAAACGACGCTACATCCAGGTAGCTAAAGGTCACAGCAGCAGCTCTAAGTGGTTCTCTGTAGGTTGTATGGCTCCACCTTCTGGTAGCATCCTGACACTGTTGAGGCTCCCGATGGGATGATGGATGGAGTTCTGGGGTATCTCCTCCCCAGGTGGATGGAGTCCTGGGGTTTTAGTCTATGCAGGTGCAGTGGGCTGCCCTCTGAATTGCCTGCCATAAATGGCCTCATACCAAACTATAGAGGTTAGCTAACAGATAATAAAGAGTTTAATTAACCAGTAGGACGTTTTTGAGTAAGATATACCTGAAAATTAGCTTCTGATTTGTCACTGATCTATAGCAGTGTCCCTCCTGATCTGACTAGTAATCAGTGTTGCCCGTCAGAGGACTACTTACTGTTTCTAGAGACTCTGCCCTCTTTAAGTGATAGTTAACTGATAGAACGCCCCTCAGAATGATGACCCTTTAGCACTGAACCTGAGTCTGTCCACGTTCACGTTGTCAGGTCAGAACAGAATCTCTGTGAAAACCTCAGCGGGTTTCTGGGAAATCTCCTCTTTCCTGTGGTTTGAATCTCCTCAGGTGAAGAAGCACAGCTCTCCTCCTCTCTCCCTGTACGGCCAGCTGCTGTGGCGTGAGTTTTTCTACACGGCGGCAACCAACAACCCACGCTTCGACAAGATGGAAGGGAACCCCATCTGCGTTCGCATCCCGTGGGACAAAAACCCTGATGCGCTCGCCAAGTGGGCTGAGGCCAAAACGGGCTTTCCCTGGATAGACGCCATCATGACTCAGCTGAGACAGGAGGGCTGGATCCATCACCTGGCCAGGCACGCTGTGGCCTGCTTCCTCACCAGAGGGGACCTGTGGATCAGCTGGGAGGAAGGGATGAAGGTGAGGCCTGACCCAGCACATTGAGTGATAGAATTTTCCAGATGTGTCAGAGTGTAGGGGCACTCTAATTCCAGACTCAGGTCTCATTTAGAAGCACTAAAGCTGAGTTTTGTGCTGCTGCAGGTTTTTGAGGAGCTGCTTCTGGATGCAGACTGGAGCGTGAACGCAGGCAGCTGGATGTGGCTGTCCTGCAGCTCATTTTTTCAGCAGTTTTTCCACTGCTACTGCCCCGTGGGCTTCGGCCGGCGCACCGACCCCAACGGGGACTTCATCAGGTGGGTACCTTTTCTGGCATCGCCCTTTGGTGCCGACAGTTGATCACCTCCACATGGATGGCGCCCTTCTTCCCTCCGTCTCTTTTACACATAGACCTTTAGATCAGGACCAGGGGCCTCATGTAAAAAGCGTAGACAAGATCCTGGCGTACTTCTGTTTTCCCACAAAAATCCAGATGTATCGCCTACACAGCCTTATAGCTGGCATGCACACGCTTCTACGGGGTTTGGTCTGTTTGGCGTTGATGATGATGATGAAAATCGTTCTTGTTCACACCAAAGACACTTGATGAACAATTAATACATCTATGTGTAGTGGTTAAGTGAGCAGAAGATCCCTTTAACTACAGTTGTCTCCTGATTAGAGGACGGTCTGAGCTCAGCATGGTGAGGAGCCGTGTGCTGCTTGTACCCACAGCTAGATACCATTAGGACATCAAATTATCAGGAGAACATTACAGCTCAGTTTAGTTTCATTGGCGGCACACACATCACTTTAAAGGCTCTGTCACAGGATGATGTTTGGTAACAGGAATGTGATTCATTCTTCTAATGGTTTGGGACAGACCAGCTGGGGGTTTGAGTGTTTAAATATTACCTCCAGCTATGTGCCTCCATCATCCTGTCTACGGAGCATCCCTGCTGTCTCTGTGTTCAGTCTTTGTCTTTTAGTGTAAACTAGAGTTTCTCAGTTTTCTTCTACGTTCCAGGGTGTCTCCGTTTACTCCAGTGGTGTCAGTAAACTCGTGTCTCAGTTCCACTGCTTTCCTGATGCACCTCTGCATTCATTCATTATAATGGTGTCAGTGTTTCATAGGGGTGCAACGGATCATCATTGATCCGTGGTTCGTACGGATCACCCTCTACGGTTCGGAACACACGTGGTTCGCGGTTCATGTAGAGCGCGTGCGTCGCTAAATAATCCCTGACGTTCTGTGCTCACGCGCTCTGAATCTGCAGATAATTCCCCTCTGAGAAAGGCGTTCGTTTTGCATCACGTATAGAGGTTAACTCTGTTGGCTTCAGCCGTTTTAGAACACCAGAACGAAGGATCGCTGATCAATATCCAGTCTCTGCTGCGCGCTGCCTCTGATTCCTCCGTCTCTCTCTCCGTCAGCTGGAATCTTTCTGATAGACAAACTAGATTCACCTGTTTGTGTCTAAGATAACGTTATGTTGGGCTTTTAGACGAGCTAATAAACGTTAATATAACCGGAGTTCAATCAGGAGCCACAGAGCAGCGTCTCGTGCGTCACC
>SSNR01000657.1:12790-46086 GCA_006937965.1 Callopanchax toddi | reverse complement strand
CCCCCCCCCCCCCCCCCCCCCCCCCAGTTGTGACCGCTAGTTTGACAGAAGCAGGTCTGTGACCCTGAGGTGGCATATGAGTATATCTCCCCCATTAATTTGTTTTAATATGATTCAAAACTTTACTGAAGCATCAGGTTGACATCTTGAGTTAAATGCAGTTTGTATTTATGAGGATTGAGCAGAAAAAAGTTGCTCAGTGTTTTAGAAAATAATGAGAGAGCAAAGTTTTTTGTCTTTTCTTTTTCATTCTGCTGATCCGAAAATTGATCCGAACCGTGACTCAAAACCGTGAAGCGATCCGATCCGTGAGTTTTCTGATCCGTTGCACCCCTAGTGTTTCATGTGAGTAAGGGCAGGATGATGGTAAGAAATGAAAGTCTGCTGACATGGAGCTCCTAATAGACTGTGATGGTCATCTATGAGGCCGTCCTCCATCGCTGCAGAGGGACAGCTTCAGCTCGTTGTCCTGACTCAGAGGACGGAGCATCAAACACAACGTTTAACCTCATCAGGAAGTCTTCAAGTTCTGTACAGTTTTCTTCAATCCCGCTTGTGTTAATGTGTTTTTTTAAATCATGCTGAGATGTTTCCATCCGTTAGCCTGTAAAGGGAGGCGTGTCAGAGGGAGGATGTTGGTATTTCTTCATGTGCGCTCATTTCCAGGTTACAGAGGAAATGTGCATGAGTCCATGTGTATGAGTTTGATGCATCTGGATTTATTTGTGTTAACAGTCATCTTGATTTAGGCGTACGCCATCTTTTAGTAGAAAATCCACACAAGTCTTTGTGCATGAAGCCCATGGTCTGCCCTTATTTAGAATATATACAGGTTCTGGAGGTCTGAAGGATTTTAGGGATCCTCTGTTCTGGTCCAGTTACCTCTGGGTCAGCTGTGTGTTTCACACACACCTTTAATAATTAGAATGTTTCACAACCACTAAGAGACCGGTCGAACACACACACACGCACTCATAGAGCTCACACACACACACGCTTACATAGAGCTCACACACACACACGCTTACATAGAGCTCACACACACACGCTTACATAGAGCTCACACACACTCATAGAGCTCACACACACACTCACATAGAGCTAACACACACTCACATAGAGCTCACACACACTCACATAGAGCTCACACACACTCACATAGAGCACACATAGAGCTCACACACACTCACATAGAGCACACATAGAGCTCACACACACACTCACATAGAGCACACATAGAGCTCACACACACTCACATAGAGCACACATAGAGCTCACACAGACTCACATAGAGCTCACACACACACACAGAGCTCACACACTCACATAGAGCACACATAGAGCTCACACACACACTCACATAGAGCTCACATAGAGCTCACACAGAGTTCACACACTCACACTCACATAGAGCTCACACACACTCACATAGAGCACACATAGAGCTCACACACACTCACATAGAGCTCACATAGAGCTCACACACTCACATAGAGCTCACATAGAGCTCACACACACTCACATAGAGCACACATAGAGCTCACACACACACCACATAGAGCTCACATAGAGCTCACTCACACAGACTCACATAGAGCACACATAGAGCTCACATAGAGCTCACACAGAGCTCACACACACTCACATAGAGCTCACACACACTCACATAGAGCACACATAGAGCTCACACACACTCACATAGAGCTCACATAGAGCTCACACACACTCACATGAGCTCACACACACACTCACATAGCGCACACATAGAGCTCACACAGAGTTCACACACACATATAGCTCACACACTCACATAGAGCACACATAGAGCTCACACAGAGTCACATAGAGCACACATAGAGCTCACACACACACTCACATAGAGCACACATAGAGCTCACACACACTCACATAGAGCACACATAGAGCTCACACAGAGCTCACACACACTCACATAGAGCACACATAGAGCTCACACACACTCACATAGAGCTCACACAGAGCTCACACACACTCACATAGAGCTCACACACACTCACAGAGCACACATAGAGCTCACACACACACTCATAGCGCACACATAGAGCTCACACAGAGCTCACACACACTCACATAGAGCACACAGAGCTCACACACTCACATAGAGCACACATAGAGCTCACACACACTCACATAGAGCACACATAGAGCTCACATAGAGCTCACACACACACTCACATAGAGCACACATAGAGCTCACACACACTCACATAGAGCACACATAGAGCTCACACACACTCACATAGAGCACACATAGAGCTCACACACACACACTCACATAGAGCACACATAGAGCTCACACAGAGTTCACACACACACACTCACATAGAGCTCACACACACACTCACATAGAGCACACATAGAGCTCACACAGAGCTCACACACACTCACATAGAGCACACATAGAGCTCACACACACTCACATAGAGCACACATAGAGCTCACACACACTCACATAGAGCAACACACACTCACATAGAGCTCACACACACTCACATAGAGCTCACATAGAGCTCACACACTCACATAGAGCACTCACATAGAGCTCACACACACTCACATAGAGCACACATAGAGCTCACACACACTCACATAGAGCTCACACACACTCACATAGAGCACACATAGAGCTCACACACACACATAGAGCACACATAGAGCTCACACAGAGCTCACACACACTCACATAGAGCACACATAGAGCTCACACACACTCACATAGAGCTCACACACACTCACATAGAGCTCACACACACTCACATAGAGCACACATAGAGCTCACACACACTCACATAGAGCACACATAGAGCTCACACACACTCACATAGAGCACACATAGAGCTCACACAGAGCTCACACACACTCACATAGAGCACACAGAGCTCACACACTCACATAGAGCACACATAGAGCTCACACAGAGTTCACACACACACACTCACATAGAGCTCACACACACACTCACATAGAGCACACATAGAGCTCACACACACACTCACATAGAGCACACATAGAGCTCACACAGAGCTCACACACTCACATAGAGCACACATAGAGCTCACACACACTCACATAGAGCACACATAGAGCTCACACACACACTCACATAGAGCACACATAGAGCTCACACAGACTCACATAGAGCACACATAGAGCTCACACACACTCACATAGAGCACACATAGAGCTCACACAGACTCACATAGAGCACACATAGAGCTCACATAGAGCTCACACAGAGCTCACACACACTCACATAGAGCACACGTAGAGCTCACATAGAGCTCACACACACACTCACATAGAGCTCACATAGAGCTCACACAGAGCTCACACACACTCACATAGAGCTCACACAGAGCTCACATAGAGCACACACAGAGCTCACACAGAGCTCACACATAGAGCTCACACACACTCACATAGAGCACACATAGAGCTCACATAGAGCTCACACACACACTCACATAGAGCTCACACAGAGCTCACACACACTCACATAGAGCTCACATAGAGCACACATAGAGCTCACACAGAGCTCACACATAGAGCTCACACACACTCACATAGAGCACACATAGAGCTCACACACACTCACATAGAGCTCTCACACACTCACATAGAGCACACATAGAGCTCACACACACACTCACATAGAGCTCACATAGAGCTCACACACTCACATAGAGCTCACATAGAGCTCACACACTCACATAGAGCTCACACACACACACACAGAGCTCACACACTCACATAGAGCTCACACACACACACAGAGCTCACACACTCACATAGAGCACACATAGAGCTCACACACACTCACATAGAGCTCACACAGAGCTCACACACACTCACATAGAGCTCACACACACTCACAGAGCACACATAGAGCTCACACACACACTCACATAGAGCACACATAGAGCTCACACACACACACACACACATAGAGCTCACACACACACACACATAGAGCGCTCACACACACACTCACATAGAGCTCACATAGAGCTCACACACACTCACATAGAGCACACATAGAGCTCACACACACACTCACATAGAGCACACATAGAGCTCACACACACACTCACATAGAGCTCACATAGCGCTCACACAGAGCTCACACACTCACATAGAGCTCACACACACTCACATAGAGCTCACACACACTCACATAGAGCACACATAGAGCTCACACACACTCACATAGAGCTCACACAGAGCTCACACACACTCACATAGAGCTCACACACACTCACATAGCGCTCACATAGAGCACACATAGAGCTCACACAGAGCTCACACATAGAGCTCACACACACTCACATAGAGCTCACACACACTCACATAGCGCTCACACACACTCACATAGAGCACACATAGCGCTCACACACACTCACATAGAGCTCACACACACTCACATAGAGCTCACATAGAGCTCACACACACACTCACATAGAGCACACATAGAGCTCACACACACTCACATAGAGCACACATAAAGCTCACACAGAGCTCACACACACTCACATAGAGCACACATAGAGCTCACACACACTCACATAGAGCTCACACAGAGCTCACACACACTCACATAGAGCTCACACACACCCACAGAGCTCACACACTCACATAGAGCTCACACACACACACACATAGAGCTCACACACACACACACATAGAGCTCACACACTCACATAGACTCACACACTCACATAGAGCTCACACACTCACATAGAGCACACATAGAGCTCACACACACTCACATAGAGCACACATAGAGCTCACACACACTCACATAGAGCACACATAGAGCTCACACACACACTCACATAGAGCTCACATAGAGCTCACACACACACACATAGAGCACACATAGAGCTCACACAGAGTTCACACACACACACTCACATAGAGCTCACACACACACACATAGAGCACACATAGAGCTCACACACACACCACATAGAGCACACATAGAGCTCACACACACTCACATAGAGCACACATAGAGCTCACATAGAGCTCACACACACTCACATAGAGCACACATAGAGCTCACACACACTCACATAGAGCACACATAGAGCTCACACACACATCACATAGAGCACACATAGAGCTCACACACACACACACACACATAGAGCTCACACAGAGCTCACACACTCACATAGAGCTCACACACACACTCAGATAGAGCACACATAGAGCTCACACACACTCACATAGAGCACACATAGAGCTCACACACACTCACATAGAGCTCACATAGAGCTCACACACTCACATAGAGCTCACACACACACACACACACACAGAGCTCACACACTCGCATAGAGCTCACACACACACACAGAGCTCACACACTCACATAGAGCTCACACACACACACACAGAGCTCACACACACACACACATAGAGCTCACACACACACTCACATAGAGCTCACATAGAGCTCACACACACTCACATAGAGCACACATAGAGCTCACACACACACTCACATAGAGCTCACATAGAGCTCACACACACACTCACATAGAGCACACATAGAGCTCACACACACACTCACATAGAGCACACATAGAGCTCACACACACACTCACATAGAGCACACATAGAGCTCACACACACTCACATAGAGCACACATAGAGCTCACATAGAGCTCACACACACTCACATAGAGCACACATAGAGCTCACACACACACTCACATAGAGCTCACATAGAGCTCACACACACTCACATAGAGCACACATAGAGCTCACACACACACTCACATAGAGCTGACATAGAGCTCACACACACACTCACATAGAGCTCACATAGAGCTCACACACACACTCACATAGAGCTCACATAGAGCTCACACACACACACACATAGAGCTCACACACACACTCACATAGAGCACACATAGAGCTCACACACACACTCACATAGAGCACACATAGAGCTCACACACACACACTCACATAGAGCACACATAGAGCTCACACAGAGCTCACACACACTCACATAGAGCACACATAGAGCTCACACACACTCACTCACATAGAGCACACATAGAGCTCACACACACTCACATAGAGCACACATAGAGCTCACACACACTCACATAGAGCACACATAGAGCTCACACACACACACACACACATAGAGCTCACACACACACACACACATAGAGCTCACACACTCACATAGAGCTCACACACACACACACATAGAGCTCACACACACACACACATAGAGCTCACACACACACTCACATAGAGCACACATAGAGCTCACACACACACACTCACATAGAGCACACATAGAGCTCACACAGAGCTCACACACACTCACATAGAGCACACATAGAGCTCACACAGAACACACATAGAGCTCACACACACTCACATAGAGCACACATAGAGCTCACATAGAGCTCACACAGAGCTCACACACACTCACATAGAGCACACATAGAGCTCACACACACTCACATAGAGCACACATAGAGCTCACACACACACTCACATAGAGCTCACATAGAGCTCACACACACTCACATAGAGCTCACACACACTCACATAGAGCACACATAGAGCTCACACACACACTCACATAGAGCACACATAGAGCTCACACACACTCACATAGAGCTCACACACACACACATAGAGCACACATAGAGCTCACACACACTCACATAGCGCTCACACAGAGCTCACATAGAGCACACACAGAGCTCACACAGAGCTCTCACATAGAGCTCACACACACTCACATAGAGCTCACACACACTCACAAAGAGCTCACACACACTCACATAGAGCACACATAGAGCTCACACACACTCACATAGAGCTCACACACACTCACATAGAGCACACATAGAGCTCACACACACTCACATAGAGCTCACATAGAGCTCACACACACACTCACATAGCGCTCACATAGACTCACACAGAGCTCACACACTCACATAGAGCTCACACACACACACAGAGCTCACACACTCACATAGAGCACACATAGAGCTCACACACACACTCACATAGAGCTCACACACACTCACATAGAGCTCACATAGAGCTCACACACACACTCACATAGAGCACACATAGAGCTCACACACACACTCACATAGAGCACACATAGAGCTCACACACACACTCACATAGAGCTCACATAGAGCTCACACACACTCACATAGAGCACACATAGAGCTCACACACACACTCACATAGAGCTCACACACACTCACACACACACTCACATAGAGCTCACACACACTCACATAGAGCTCACACACACACATAGAGCTCACACACACACATAGAGCTCACACACACACATAGAGCTCACACACTCACATAGAGCTCACACACACTCACATAGAGCTCACACACACTCACATAGAGCTCACACACACACACACACATAGAGCTCACACACACACTCACATAGAGCTCACATAGAGCTCACACACACTCACATAGAGCACACATAGAGCTCACACACACACTCACATAGAGCTCACATAGAGCTCACACAGAGCTCACACACTCACATAGAGCTCACACACACACACAGAGCTCACACACATCACATAGAGCTCACACACACTCACATAGAGCTCACACACACTCACATAGAGCTCACATAGAGCTCACACACACACTCACATAGAGCACACATAGAGCTCACACACACACACACACACACAGAGCTCACACACTCGCATAGAGCTCACACACACACATAGAGCTCAAACACACACATAGAGCTCACATAGAGCTCACACACACACATAGAGCTCACACACACTCACATAGAGCTCACACACACACATAGAGCTCACACACACATAGAGCTCACATAGAGCTCACACACACTCACATAGAGCTCACACACACTCACATAGAGCTCACACACACACATAGAGCTCACACACACATAGAGCTCACATAGAGCTCACACACACACATAGAGCTCACACACGATGCTGAGTTATCAGGTCAAAGCAGAGACTTGGTGGATGGAGGGAAGCTCCAGTCTTCTGGGTAAGTGACTGGAACACACGACTCCTTCAGCTCCTCTCCTCTCTCTTCACCCGTCAGTCCTTCTTCTCGTCTCTTCTGACTTCAGCACTCTAGTTTTTGGGTCCGGCGTGTCTTTTTGTACATTTAAGTTTCCAGTGCTCTTCTCTGCCTTTTTGTTTGTGAGTGTTGTGAACACATGCACATCTGTAGGTTTCTGCCTGTTACCAGACGACTTGTTACTGCAGAGACGTAGATCAACTCTTCTCTTTCTCTGGATGTAGCTCTGTGTTTGTGTCTTGGTTCATCTGTTTTGGGGGATTGGGGGAAGAGTTCAGCTATCCCTCTCCCCTGTGTAGATTGTAGCTGATTGCTTTTAAGATGATTGGCCATTCTCACGCCCCTCCACCCAGGTGCAGTCTGGGCTGCAGCCCAGGCCGCCTTGGATGGACGTCAGGCATCAAGTTGAGAAACCGGTGGCCGTTTGTTTTTTTTACCTGTGCAACCCTGAAGGACATGACTCGCTCGCACCCCAGCATCACCCTTTGGGCAGGTTTGTAACTCGGTAGCGTCTCATTTTGTTAAAAGGGACTCTGACCGCTTGGTGGGGAAATGCAATCGCCTCGCCTGCATTCGTTAGGTAGAGCGCTGTGAAGCATTCCTCAGAGGGTAGTGAGGAGAGGCGTTGGGCCAGCTGTAGCTCTGCCATCGCAGTGTTGCACGGTTGGCACCGGTACCTGTTGCCCGTGCCGTGCCACACAAGCCGACCCTTTTGCCCGGGCGCTGGGCAAAGCCCCTCATCCAGCCCTTTGTGAAATGTTCAGTAGTGCTCTGCTTTTGTGAATGCAGCCCTGTCGGCTTAGGCGGACCTGCAGCGGTGGCTGGATAACGTGGGCACAAACGCATACATGCACGTTCACAACATACCTGCGTTTGTATCAACACATAGGAACAGTTCTCTGACAGATGAGCCTCAATGCAGCACAAACTTCTTCAGCTCTAAAAGTAGAGAATCAAAAATCTAATAAAAGACTACTTTTATATCCATGTGCAACGTTTTAGAGTTGATGGTCAAGATCAGGGGTGTCCAAAATTAGATTAGTCAGCTACCTCCGACATGTGTTTTTACTGTGGTTTTGTATTTTATAGTGAGTTTAAAGTGTTTTTATAATAATCTAAAAAAATCCAAACAACACAAAATCTTCTATTGACTCTTAGAGTACAGGTGGATTTTGATACTTTTATATCTCAGTAAAAGTTCATAATTGATATTTTTAGAGTCCGTTTCGGTCCAGATGGTGGTCAGATGATGTTCTTTGGTTTTCTGAAGGTGCATCATTTCAAAGAAGTTACATTTTTAATTTCTGTTGTGCGGAAAATTCACTCTAACCAAGTAACGTTTGTATTAATCATGACACCTGTGGAGTCGTCAGAGTATTTATTATGATATAAATAAACCCCGTAGTTACTGAGATTCTGGGCATTTCACTTTCAATCAAACAAGACCAGGTTTTTGGTTTAACTTTTGCATTTAGTCGTTGATTAAAACTGATAAAAACACATTTTAACGTCTGCTTCTCTAATTTAAAAGAACAATCTAAAAACATCCCAGTGAGAAGTGAGAGAATCGAGAACCTCATCAAAAGAATGTCAGAATCTCTGTCTTGATGCGATTTAGTGTCAGAATTTGTTTTATGACACTCCACCTGTGCCTCAGCGATTCTCCACCTGCTGCAGGGCTGCTCGGTACTGGCAGGTCGCGGTTTCTTCCTGGCAAAAGGGTTGTGGTCCTTTTTGGTGAAATGAGGGGGCTCCCTAGTGAGCCGGCCCAGAGTGTGGCGGTGGGGAGGGGACAGTCAGCAGGGGGGATTGTGGGCCAGCTGACCACTTAAAAGTAAACCACCACAGTCTGGGGGACAGGGGGCAGGCCTGAGCTCTTTTCTCAGTCCACCGCTGTCTGATCATGGTGGGGGGGTGGAGCTGTGAGGTATAATGGAAGACTTCTGTCACCAAAAAGCAACTCCCAGCTTTCTGCTCACTAGACGATTAGATCATGGTTTTGTTTTTTACATTGAGCCTTGAAGTCAGACTGTAGTAAGAGCCTGATCAAACCAAACACAGGAAGTCGGTCTGGTGAACTCGTCTGCATAGTGGCGCAGTTGGTTAGCACTGTTGCCTCGCAGCAAGAAGGTCACAGGTTCAAATCCCGGCTGTGGCCTCTCTGCGTGGAGTTGCATGTTCTCCCCCTGCATGCGTGGGTTTTCTCCGGGCACTCCGGTTTCCCCCACAGATCACAACATGCCCTATAGGGTACAGGGTCCAGGACGCCCTTGTAAAAGAGATTCTGAATCTCAATGGGACCTTCCCGGTTAAATAAAGGTTAATAAATAAAGTCCAGCAGCGTGAGGATGAGACCAACGTGTGACTGGTTCTTTTTGATGGCAGAATTTTTCCACCATACACCTGCTCCAGTTGAGGAGGGGGAGGGAGGGGGATTGCTGTGGGTGGGGGGTCAATGCACTCTGCTTTCTAACCGCGTGTTACAGTAGACGTCTCCTAGCAGCTTCCACCCAGTCGGCCTCTGGTGACGGCGCAATCTCAGTAGTGAGCGGAGCGCCGTCCGCCACACGCGTGTGCCTCGGTCCGTCCATCGGGCCGAACCACGCCAGGTCCCCCCGCCCCTCTCTTTCTCTCTCTCAGCTGCACTGCGCCGCTCGCCCCCTCTCCTCTGTCCTGTCTTGTCTCCCCTCCTCGGACTAGGTAAGGTTGGACCAAGTGCAGTAGGTAGGTGGCCTCTCTTTGTCACACGGAGCAAATCCACGACAGCCCAGGGATACGGCACTGTGAGATGGTAACACCTTGATGTTTTACTGGTTTTACCTCTTGGTACCTTTTTGTCTGCGGTGTGGCTGCTGTTACAGTAACTTTGTTTGGGACCACAGCCCCTCGTCTTTCCACTACGTCTGGAGCTTTAGCCTCACTGAGCACTGTCATGGTAACTCACTCCAGTGCCAGAACAGTTCAGATGTTAGGAGCATGGATTTGTACTCATACTCTCTCGTACTGTAGCCATACTGTGCAGTGTTGTGGTTGTGTGTACCTTTTCATTTGTAGCAGCTTTTTTCTACTTAAGTGCTGAAGACCAGCAGACTATTATTTATTCACATACAGACATGGGCTGCAAAGATGAAAGTAATTATATTTTCCCATAAAGTCATCCATGCAACAGTATATTTATAGTTTAGTAAAATTACAAGGAAACATATAAAGTTGTACTTACCTTCACATTCCTCACAGCAGCATTTTTAAGCTAACTGTCTAAAAATGGAAACAAAATTACAGTAAACAGATCTATTTTCATATATTTCTGATACCTTTATACATTCCATTGTTTTTTATTTTCTAATAACCCCTGGCATTATTCCCTCCTGCTGTACGTCTGCTTCCTGTTGGCACAAGCCAGCGCATCTAATGTTTCCCTGTGCTTCCAGACGATACTTACCTGTCCTCCGAGGTTTCCCTGCTAAGTTTATCTACGATCCGTGGAACGCCCCGGAGTCGGTGCAGGCGGCAGCCAAGTGCATCATAGGGGTCCATTACCCAAAGCCCATGGTACACCATGCAGAGGCCAGCCGGCTCAACATCGAGAGGATGAAGCAGATCTATCAGCAGCTGAGCCGATACAGAGGTCTAGGTACGAGACAAGAAGATGTCACATGAGGCCGTAGGAGCTCTAACAGCTGGTCTTTGTGGTGTTCTGACTCTTTACGTACCGTTATGGCCCAGCTGGTGTATCTTAGAGTAGCTCAACGTTAGAGATCAAGAGCTGAGTGTCACCATATGAATCCAAAACCAATGGGCTCTGTGCACGCAGCTATGTGACGTAATTTCTGGTAGAAGGTCAGGATGGATGTAAACTTCCGGTAGCCGCTGGAAGCACATACTGTGTCTGCTAGTTTCCTTTCGGGAGCTTGTAAATCTTTCTTTTTTTGTAAATCTTTCTTCTTTTTTTGTGCGTGGCCTTCTATGTCGAGCTTTTATGTGTTCATGTCCTAAACATGACATGTACACTGACAAAATGTGCGTTTCAACAACAAACTGACAGCAGGTCTAACACCACTGCTGTGTGCCGTTCTGTACGGTATCAACAAGATCAACTTCCCACCTCCCATGAAGTCTCGTACCATCCTCACGCCAAACACGGAACTGATGCGTGCACAGAGGCTATTCATGAAAAATGCTCTATTTGGATCCATGTTCTGATAGTTAATATAGTTGGGGATGGGTACCTTTCACATTTAAATTGATACGGTCCCAATTCCTGGTACCTATGAATCCATACTAGGGGTTGAACGACTTGCTATTTTTACAAGTCGACTACCAAGTAATAAAAGTCGCGTCGACTTTGACTAATCGCTGATGACGTCATACATACGGCTTATACAGGACGGCTTTATAAAACCTGACAGGCTTTATTGCAAAAACGTATTTTTATGCTGACAACAAACAGCTGAGAGAGAGCAGTTGTTTTAGGAGCACTTTGGTTTTAATATCAAGTCTTTAGACTAAAATGCTGATTAGTTTTAGTCACATTTTAGTCAGGTTTAGATGAAAACAGTTTTAATCTGACTAAAACTACAGGTTTAGTCAGATTGTGGTCTATTGTTCGGCCATAATCATAACAAAGACAGTCGCTATTTAATGAATAAAATCGCTCAAAGCTTGATAGCTGAGCCATTAGCTCGTTAGCTTAGCCATTAGCACATCGGAGGTTTGAATAGCGCCGTGTTTTTAGTAAAACAAGAGATAAAGAAAGCAAAGACTCACCGTTAAGTTGATTAAATCAGGACAATCGATTGGCAAGGGCATCAAAAGCTGCCAAGAAGTATTCTTTGAGTAAATATCCATTTTATTAGCGCAGCGCCAGACCGGAACACATCAAAGGAAATGGAACGAAACCCCTTCAAAATAAAAGTTCATGTGATCAGCGAAGAGTCGACTTTTGGTTTAAAAAATCACTACAGCCCACAAAAGTCGACTAGTTGACTAGTTCGTGCAACCCCTAATCCATACCGGTACTAATTTTTGATA
The DNA here is from genome assembly GCA_006937965.1 of Callopanchax toddi. NCBI lineage: Eukaryota > Metazoa > Chordata > Actinopteri > Cyprinodontiformes > Nothobranchiidae > Callopanchax > Callopanchax toddi. Next base: position 32,922 of record SSNR01000657.1, on the reverse strand, counting down.
CTTCTTAAAACAAACAATATATTAATAAAAATGTAACAGTGTGATTAGAAACGTTATAAAAGGGGCTAATTTAAAGGGATATTCCACCAGAAAGTGATTTTCGTCTGTTGTCATATTCCTCAGAGTTAGATCAGTGGGTCAGAACCAGTCCAGCTGTTATCCTGATCCAGCAGGACTCCTTTAGCATTAGCTTAGCGTAAAACACTGTAAGTGAATGGTAACAACTAGCATACTGAGAAAAAAAGTCCTTAAAACTCCCTCAGTAGTGAAACTAGTGATACTAATTCTGCCTAGTGACCTCAGTAAACAGATCGACTGTAAGAGAAAATAAAAAGTAACACGAAGGAATTACAGGAACTATTTTGGACTAGGGACTACTTTGACAAAGAACAGCTGTAAGCCTCCGCTGAACGGTTTGAATGGTTGAACGTAGCACCGCATTTTTAGTAAAACAAAAGAAACAAACAACTCACCGTAGAGTTGATTGAATCAGGACACAATTTGGAATCAATCAGCTGGGTTGTCACAAGCCGTCAAGAAGGATTCTTTGAATAAATATCCATTTAACGAGATGAGCGTTCCTGCAGCGCCATGCAACAGATCATCCTGGAGCTAATGGAAAAGTTCATCCCCTCCACAATAAAATGATGCTCGGAGTTCACATGATTGACAGAAAAAAGACTCGCAGTTCATCCAGATGCTGTCCCACAGCTCCACACACTAACGTTTTCTGAATACTTACTGAAGTATTGTCACAGTTTAGTCATCAAAGAGCTCATCTGCCTCTCGTTAATCTCACAAGTCTCATTATTGAAGGACAAGTACCGAAACAAGGCACCATTTCATATCACGTGAATCTGTTCTCGTAGGTACCACGGAATTCGGTCGGTGCCTTAAAAAGTACAGACTTCAGTACCCATCCCTAATTATAGTATCCAACAACTCTAGTTCAGAACAGCTTCTTCTGTCTGCTCCTGTTGTACAAGTCAAGTAGTAAAATCAGAAAGCTACGTGGTTCTGAGTTTTTGTTCTGTGGAGATTTTAAAAAGCTTTGTTTTGAATTAAATTAGTGTTTCTGTGGTTCAGGCCTGTTGGCGTCTGTCCCGTCTACCAACGTGACGGGAAACGGAGGGATGATGGCGTACTGTCCTGGAGAGCAGCAGCCTGGGACCAACAACTCACACTGTGAGTAGAGCCAAGCGTACATCTCCATTTTAATCAGCGCACGGTACCATCCGTTTGACATTTTAGTGGGTTTAATAAGTTGCTGACTTGTTTTTTGATGTTGGTTTTTATTTCTCAGTGCCTGGAGTGTCAGGAGGCACAGTTCCAACAGGAAACGGCAGCGGGAGCATCTTATTTAACTTTGACAGTGAAGAACAGACTGTTGGGCAACAGCACCGACTTCACGCGCTGCCACAGAATCAACAGCAGCAGCATGGTGAGTCTCAGGAGTCTAAAAAGTACAAGTAAAAGTACACTTACTCTCATTAAATGTGGCTCAAGTACAAGAAGGTACTTTAACAAACAGGGGCCTTGAATGAAGGGGCTTTGAATTTTATCGAATCTATAATCCACTGGTGAGCTGAAACTCAAAAATCTGATTACTTTTTGATAATAGTAGCTAAGCGCTAATTGATGCTAGCAGATGTAGTTTGAGTTATGAAACTCCCACAGTGAAATCCCAACCTCCACAGCAACCTTTACGTTCCCAACCAGAGCACAGAGGGACGGCGGCGTAAGAACGCTAAAACGCTAGCGTTGACCTTTATTTCACTGTGTGCAGAATAAATCCAAAAACATCAACTTAGATTCTCTTCTGCTCTTCTTTTATTTGGTAACGCGCTTCTGTTCCTGCAGCATATTAGTAAACTGATGAGACTCTGGTAACACTTTAACATGAGGCCTGAACCGGAGCCTTTGTTGTGTTCAGATTGAGGTTTTGAATGTTTTGGTGAAAGACGTTGTCGATGCACGCCACACATACAACAACATATCAGAGCTTCTCGGAGGAAAACCAAATCCAGCCGACTGTATAGATGTAACCAAGGATCCTGGATGAGCTAGAAAATCACTTGTGGTTATTTTACAAGTGTTTGGAAGGGATTTTTTATTGGAATCTGACTGGTGACCAGCATGAGGGGGAGGAGCCAAGCTGTTACCAGAACGAGGAGGAGGAGTTAGGTTGTCGGGTTCCTGAAAGAGAAAAATGAAAGTGTAAAAATGGCTGGTATGATAGCATGACCTTATTTTGATTGTTGAAAAAGAAGCCGTGAAACATTTTGATACTGTTTAATTAAAGTGATAATATGCAGTTTTGCTTGTTTTGGGCGCCCTCTGGTGTCCGTTTTAAGTCACTGCAGTAAAAAAGTTATCATATTGTTTCAGCTTCTAAACGCCTAAATCTACCTGTTGAAATGTCTCCTCAGCCTTCATAGCTTTCTACAGGAGCGGTTATTTACTCCTTCAAAGAAATCAGCTGTGTTCAAGCAGGGAGAGATGGAAAAAATCAGGAATCATGAGCTAAAAACACTCCAGAGCTAGCATAACCGCTAGCCACTTTGGGTTAGCCTAACCCTCGTGAGACACGTGACTTCCTGGGTACCGTGACGGAGACGGAGATCTTGCAATCGTGGTATTCTGGATCTAACCACCAGATGGGGCTAAGTGACTTTTCATTAACTCTGTAAAGAGTCAGATTAGCACAGACTGGCTCAAGGAGAAGATTTAAAATATGAAAAAGTTGCATATTATCACTTTAAAGAAGACTTAAACCTATTTAAAGTGTAGTCTCTGTGTGGTTTTGAAGAATAGTTAAGTAACAACCTTCAGAGAGACTTTCAAAAATCAACAAAAACTAAAATGGTCAACCCATGGGGAGTGGGATTCAAACCTACGATCCTCGGGTTTAATACTAGCGTGTTAACCACTGAACTATCACTGACGTGTCCAAAGTTCTGTTTCAAATGAAACATCGTGAACCGCTGTTTGTTCTGTCTGTGAGAGGGATGTTTGTATCGGTTACTTTAAAGCGGCACTCCGGAGGATTTCATCAGGAGAGCAGTTTTTGAATCTAGCGTCCAAAGGCTCCTCCTCAAAACATCTCGACACGCGCGTCCGGTCGCGTGTGCGCGTGTGCACGTGGCACATATACTTCGGACATGAACTGTACCGCTCAATGTGTAGGGTTTAATCACTCACAGTTCACAATCTTATTCCAACAACACTATGAGGGTCTGAAGAGCCCTCTCTGTCCCTGCTGCTTCTGATATTAGCTCTGTTAGCAGAGAGCTGCTGCTGGACTCTGAAGCTGAACTTGACTCGGCCCTGGATGAACTTTCTGACCAAAATAAATGCGTAACCCTGTCAAGCCTTGTCATTCTGTGAGGTGAAAGGTTTAAAAATAAAAATAAATCCATCTTTAGCTGGAGAATGGGTAGGTTTTTAGTAGAAATGAGCCGTGAGTCCTCAGTGAACGGCTGAGACGGCAGAGAAACACACGGAGCGTCCTGTATGACAGCGCCCCCTACTGATACAGGTTTGGTCGATGCGCGTGCATGTTGAGAGAATGCAGACATTTGAATTTCATTGGCTGAAAAATGTCGGCGGCAAGAAATAATGGAAAGGGGTCTCTAGGAGGAAGTAGGGTCTTCATCAGAATGACAGATGTTGTGGAACTCAACCCATAGATCATAGTTTAGACCTGAAATATCATTTAGAACATTTAGAAAACTTTGAGACAGAGAAAAATGCTCCAGAGAGCTGCTTTAAGTTCACGCCTATTTCCAGTGAAAACCGATAAAACCCAGACCTTTTCTTTGATCTGTGAAACGCCTCAGAAGGAACGTGAAAAGAGGACGTTTAGTCACCCTATGATACGAGTTGTTTTACCATCCAATCAGCTCAGAACAGGAGCGAACCAAGCAGTGGATTGTGGGATATTTCTGGTAGTCTTACATGTTTCGCTCTCGGTTTTTCCACCTCGTAGTCAAAGGGTTTAATCAGGCTCTCCGACGACGTTTATTCATGTTCTTTTGAAGTTTTGATTCATGAGTTCTTGTGAGTGAAATGATGCCTTTGAGGAACATCGATCTTAATAAACACTTGAATCTTTTTCAGGATACCACTCAGTGCCAGACGCCAGTCAGAACATCACAAGCAGCCGACTCTATCATGAGTTCGCTGTGCCTCAACATCCAGGTTGGTCCCTCTTATTTTACACCTCGGTTTTTGATGGACACAGATTTTTAAGTAATGATGTCTCAAATCAAAGCATGTGTTCTGGTAACTGTGAGTAGCAGCCACTAGAGGGCAGCAGCGTTAAACTGGTGCATCAGACGCCCATGTGATCCTGACAGCCTTTTTCTTCTTGTCTTCCGGGACATTCAGGACTCCTCCTGCACACTAGGGGCAGCAGCATCACAGGGAAGAGGGAGCGCGAGTCGGAACAGGACGGGTCGGGAGAGGAAGACCTGGCGTCCTGCTCTGTGCACAAAATGCAAAGACAGAGTGCAGAGGTCAGCTGTTTCCTCCTGATACATGATGGAGCTTAGAGGAAGCCTGAGAAACTCTCGTTTCAAGTAAAGTCCTCCTTTTCTCTGGAGACCAACAGCAGGACCTGGACCCTGATGTAGATCACCACACCGAGACCGAACTTCTGAAGACAAGGGTCAAAATCAGAGAGTCCAAAGTCCTCACAGGCCACAAAAACATGATGTTTTTATTTGAATCATGATTTCAGACTGAATATTTTACTTGTGTTTATCCAAACATTTTAATGAACAGCGCTAAAGTTTAGGTGGTTTTTTTTTTAAGAATCAGTTAATCTTTGTAGATACGAGACTTTAAAAGGCTCAAAAGCCCTGGATCTGATTGGTCGATTGTTTACGAGTTTCTTGAAACTAATTTTCATCCATTATCAGCAGCGATTGTTTAGTTCATGCTGTTTATGCTGCAGCATGACGACAACAATGCATCATGGGTACACGCCTGCATGCCCCAGACAGTAAACGCATAAACCAACCAAACCAACGGAAGCAGAAGTCACTGTTTGAGATGTGACTCATCTTCGGGGATGCTGTTCCCCCAGACGGGTCGCTGATCATCAGAGCATTGTTTTGCATAGTTCAGGTCCTGAATTCAAAGATCTGCTTTGTATTTTTTATTGTTTGCAGCATCATGACAGGTTGACATTTCCATGTTGACTGTCAGGAGTCTGTGTGGTGAGGAGATCTGTTGACTTTGTAGTGGGAGATGACCTCCCCAGAGGATGAATAATCTACGTTTATCCTCGTTAACCTTTAGGTAGTTTAGGTCAGGATGTCTGTGGTCCAGGGGCCACGTCTGGCTCTCTACTGTAGCAGGCTGTTGATGCAGAGACACTTGTTAACATTTTACTGATGTGAGACCCAACAAGAGTACATACAAGTAAAATGTAAGAGTTGAAGTCCACTTCACAGGTCAGGTCTGTTATTTAACAGGTTTGTTCTTTAGATCAATTTCCTGGTAGCTAGAACCGTAAAGCATCACTGACTTTTACTAAGAAACATAAAACCTGACTAAAAGGTGCAAACATTAGTTCAGGTTTTCCATTATTGTTGCTATAAATAGACTAAGTTTTACTTCTAAAGGGACAGCGTGTAGCTCAGTTGGTAGAGTGGGCGGCCCGGCTGGGTTACATTATCTTTGTGTCCTCGCCTTTAGGGCTGGTACCAAAACATGGTACTTCTTCGGTACCGACCAAAAGCCTTCGGTAGGTACCGGTACCGAAAAAAAACTTGTTTTGGTGCTAAATTTTGCTACATTTACAGTAAAATGTCCTTGTAAATGTGCCGCTCCATTTCTCCACCGCCGCTCCGCTCCATGTTACGTAACGCGCGGAGGAGAAGAGCTACACACGCACACACACACACACACGCACACACACACACACACACACACAGGATTGGCCGTGCCCATCCTCTGGTGTTGTCATTTCAGCAACAGTTATCCTGCAAGCTAAATGAGTTCCAGGCTGGAAACGCTGACAAAATCTAAAGTTTGGCTGCATTTTGTAAAGGTAAACAGGAACAGAGCAAAAGATTTGTGCCTCAAAAAACAGGAGTACCAGCAATTAGTCAAAGCAACTCATCGCGCTCAGAGTCAACTTGCAGCTGCAGCGTCTCCGACTGCAAAAAAATCTTTTAGTTCTTTGTTATTTTCTCTTAGAATTCTATATATAGGTACTGAAAAAAGTGTCGTTAAGGTACCGGTATCGAAATCCAGGTATCGTTAAAGTAGTAGTATCCAAAAATATCTAAAGCTGCACGCTTTAATTTGGTAAACCAGCAAGGTATCGCTAGCTATTTATCCAAACACGTCTCAGAGCTCTCACCCCTCCCGTCGCGTTTAATCCGTAGGCCAGCCTTCCCGCGGACATGGGACCCTGCTTCGCCACGGTAACGATACAGAGCTAAACTCCAGCTGTAGAAACGTTCCCCCTGATTTTTCGTCTTTTTACGTCGAAACTTTTTTGTTTCCTGCTAGCTGAAAATGTGTTTTTCTTGTTGGAACTCTAGTATTTTTTTCCTAAAACTGCCGGCTGTTTCTGTCCTTCTCTCATTTCCTGGATGTTCTGCTTTAAAATGCACCATTAATGGAGGATCCAAGCAGTGAGGAAGTGCTGCACTTCAGCGAGACAGACAGCTGGATTGTCCAATCCTATCGTTCGGTCCGAACGATAGGATTGGCTGAAGTTTTTAGAGAACTGCGGGACAACTACTTTATTGATTTTTTTCAGGGTTTTTTTAATCTCCACAATATATTTATAGCTGTACTATGTTGGAACGTTGTTAAGAGGCTTAAAAAAAGTTAAAAGCTACATTGTTTACCAAATCAACGAGTACAGCTTTAATGGTACCCAGCCCTACAAACCTAGCCTACTGGTGGAGGTCAGAGGGACCTGGTGGAGGTCTGAGGGACCTGGTGGTGGTCTGAGGGACCTGGTGGAGGTCAGAGGGACCTGGTGGAGGTCTGAGGTACCTGGTGGAGATCTGAGGGACCTGGTGGAGGTCAGAGGGACCTGGTGGTGGTCTGAGGGACCTGGTGGAGGTCTGAGGGACCTGGTGGAGGTCAGAGGGACCTGGTGGAGGTCAGAGGGACCTGGTGGAGGTCAGAGGGACCTGGTGGAGGTCAGAGGGACCTGGTGGAGGTCAGAGGGACCTGGTGGTGGTCTGAGGGACCTGGTGGTGGTCTGAGGGACCTGGTGGAGGTCAGAGGGACCTGGTGGAGGTCTGAGGTACCTGGTGGTGGTCTGAGAGACCTGGTGGTGGTCTGAGGGACCTGGTGGAGGTCTGAGGGACCTGGTGGAGGTCTGAGGTACCTGGTGGAGGTCTGAGGGACCTGGTGGAGGTCAGAGGGACCTGGTGGAGGTCAGAGGGACCTGGTGGAGGTCAGAGGGACCTGGTGGAGGTCTGAGGGACCTGGTGGAGGTCAGAGGGACCTGGTGGAGGTCAGAGGGACCTGGTGGAGGTCAGAGGGACCTGGTGGAGGTCAGAGGGACCTGGTGGAGGTCAGAGGGACCTGGTGTGTCGGTGCATGGCGTCTCCACCTCTGTAGCTATAATGTAGCGATCACCACCAGTGTGTGAATGGGTGAATGACTGATGTGTTGTACAGCGCTTTGGGGAGTGACGATCTGTAGAAATACAGGATATTTACTATTTGAAGACCATCATTTCCAGGCCCTTTGATGCTTTTGTTTCATTAAGTCAAACGCACGAGACCCCTCTTACATCTCTAAAACTTTGTTCTGTTCATTGAAATGTTTTACTTAAAAAATTTAAGTGAAACTTCTCAAATACATTTTAGTCTAAAATGTATTTTTCAGAAATGCAAGTAAAGAAATTCAAAATGATCTCGTCGTGGCATTTTTTAAAAACATAATCACATTTTTGTGGTCTGTGAGGACTTTCAACTTTACAGTTTTGTCCCTCATCTTGAACAGCAGTGAGCCACATCAGGGTCCATGTCCTGCTGTCTGTCCCCAGGACAAAGATGTCTTCTCATTGTTGGGACACTGAAGCCTTCACTGATCTTTAAGATGTCCAGTAAAACAGAAATGTGTCTGAATCAGAACCAAGTGGAAGGAGTTTCCCAACATACAGGATGTAACACTATGGTACCTGGACAAAAGTTATGTGTAATGTGTATGTGTGTGTGTTTTGTTGTCTTCCTGCAGACATCCTAGAGCAGCTGGAGGTGAGACTGTCTGAAACCACGTTAGAGTCTCCATCTGGTCGACAGAAAGAGGAAAGCTCACGTCGCCTCTGGTCCAATCCCCTACAGCTCCAGGCGCAGAGAGCCACTCTCTGTCTGTTCTGTCAGACATGTCCCAGGGTAGAAACACAAAGGTGAAAATGTGAATTTTAGCTCTTAAAAACATCTGGGAGGGTAAAATTTAAGACTTTTGTCCTCCTGCAGTTGTGCGCAGACAGATGTGACAGCATTAGAAGAATGTGCAATCAAACAAAATGCCTCAAACCTACAGTTCTGTGAAGATATATTTTTAAATAAGTAAAAAACCAACAGAATTGTCTTAAAACTGCTGCCACCAGCCAGTATAAGTTGTGCCCACACCGACGAGCAGCTCTACATGTAATGAATAAATAGTTTTTGAAGCTAACACCTCGTCTGCCCACACCAGCACCAACATGACCTCCAGGGCTTTTACAGCAACTCTTCATGTAGATCACAGCTTAAGACCTTTCTTAGTTAGGTCAGGACTCAATCCTTGTAAACTTTGATTTCCACACAAAGATTTCATTCCAGGAAGATGAAAACTAAACGTAACAAATGAAGGATCCTGGGTTTTTTGTAAATAAATGAGAATTATTCTGGGGTTTGGTTGAAACTTGTTTGGATTTCAGCCATCTGGGGTCCAATCAAAGCATGAAAATGTCCCAGGATTCCTGCTGCTCATGGCAACGTCTACTAGGGATGCCCCGATACCAGCAGTCCGACACTATGATTGTGTACTTGTAAAAGTACTTCGATACCATGGAAACATTTTCACTTTATGTAGCGTGATGCTCAGTTGTCAGTTGAGTTGCAGCAGGAGACGACAGCAGCCTCTACCGCTGGAGGAGATGAAGTCAGGCTAAGTCATAGTAGTAGTAGTAGTAGTAGTAGTAGTAGTAGTAGTAGTACATGTATCCATGCTGTCTGAATCCTCACAGTACTGATGTTTGGTTCCAGTAAAGTACACCAGGTGAATCTGTTATTCACACCTGATTGGTTCCCAAAGCGTTAGCTTATTTTGTTTAGCCATGCTTTGCTAACAGCTACGCTAAGCTCTCTACATCAAACAGCAGGAACTTCTGCTTCAGAATAACACGCAGAAGGTTAACCCTCAGGCTTCATTCTAATTTACTCGACTCGAGTCGTTAGTGGACAAAAACGTCCGCTCGTAAAAGTGGATATGAAACATGTATACATTCTTTTTTTTCTTGTTGCTTTTTTTTTCATAGATCTGTTAAACAGCTTCAGTCCTGCTCAAACATATAAAAACTTCAATCATTTTGAGGATTTTAACCCTTGAAATGCCAGTTTGAATACTCAAAGTCATCCATGTAATTTATGAAAAAACACAAAACATGAGTTATTTTCTAAAACAAACGTGTTTTTGTGCACGGGGCATTTATTACAAATCAGTCATGGTGATGTCATGAAATATGAATTTTTTGCATTTATAGTTTTTGCGTAGCGACAGATTTAAAATTGACTACCCTCCTAAGGACAAAAATGTCCACTTAGAAAACTGCTTTAAAAATGGTCTAGATTAATATTTTTTTCTGCTTTTTGGGCTTAAATCTTGTGATCAACTTCAGTTCTGATCAAAACAATCAAATATTGAATAATTATCTAAATTTTAACCCTTTATATGCCAGCTTGATTGTGTGATGCTCATTTTTTCGTGAAAAAAGCAGACAAAAGAGGAAATATTTTACATAAAACATATTCTGGGTGACTGAAATATATTTTTCTAAATCAGCCTTGGATATGTCAAGAATGTGATAAAATATCAAATTTTATGCTTTATTAGTTTTTGTGTAGCAACAGATTTAAAACGTCCCACCCTCTTGTGCCTCTCCAGGACAAAAACGTCCCATTGACTTCAATGCAAACCACAGTTTTTGATCCTGTAGCCTCTGCAAAAATAATCATGCATAAAATCCTCAAAATGATTGACATTTTTATATGTTTGAGCAGGGCTGAGGTTGTTTAACAGATCTGTGAAAAAAAAGCAACAAAATATGAATGTATCCATTGTTTATAGCCACTTTTACGAGCGGACATTTTTGTCCACTAAAGACTCGAGTATGGTGGGGGGTTTTTTCATAGTGTTCCCTTGATCTATTTTCTAAATTCCAAATAGAATTTCAAAATTTGTCAAGAGAGGGGTTTTGCGACAAAAATTTGTACCATTTGCACAAACGGTGTTAAAATGGCGAACATGGAAAAACTGCCCAAACGGACAAAAATGTCCTGGATGAGGCCTGAGGGTTAAAGATCCAACGGTTCGGTTCTGATCAGCTGTCGTATCTAAACTAAAGCTACTACACTAAAAAAGTTATAAAAATATGGAAATGTTTGAATAAGAAGTTAGGTCATTGTTGCTTCATAATTTTATATAATTATTCATTTACATTATATTATAACCCTCATTGCCCCAAATTCTATAAACACAAACATTTTTGGTGCTTCTTTTCTCTGATATTGAAGTGAAAGTGTTTCTACGGTCTCTGCTGTTAGAAATGAGCAGGATGTTGATTCTGTCTGACGGTTGTTGCCGTCGTATCCTGACCTTAGCAGTGAAACGACTCTCAGCCCTTTTACAGTCACATTTTCACCTCTCTGTTTCCCCCTCACCAACCTCAACAGATCATCTCTGCAGCATTAAGAGAAGAAGCTGCTCTGCTGTTGGACTTTTTTCTAGCTGTAAAACTTTGAACAAACAAAAGAAACCAACCAAACGGTGCGACCAGAGTTACCTGGAAGGCGAAGGCTTGCTGTCTCCTCTCTAACGGTTTCACATTTTTGTAAGATTTCTTAATAAAAACCAAAAACTTGCTTTACACAAAGGAAGAAAAAAATTACCTAGTTGACTGTAAAAGGATAGGCGACGCCATCTAAACGAGCCTGATTCTGTCAGTAAAACAAACCAACATTCCTTAAAGAAAAGAAAAAACTTGATGAAAGATTTTAGCTGCTGAAGAAAATGACATGCTGTATTGGGACAGGTTAGGCTGCAGGACACGTCTCAACACAGTCTATTAAACCAAGGTCAGTCTCCACTACCATTCCAAACATCCCGGACGAGCCCCCAATATGTTACTTCTCCAGGCTTGTACAGGGACTAACATAAATCTGGACATGGAATAAGGAGGCAGGCTCACAGTAAACTGGGTTTTCTGCTTTTTTAATGTTTTTTATTTATATATTTTGTCAAAACACAGATTGGCATGAACTTCATTGGGAGCTAAGGCCAAAACAACACTGGGAAAACAAAGCTTTAGTGAATCTGACCACTCAAACATCTGCCTCCTTAACAACCAACAAACAGAAGGAAAAAAGGTTCCTACAGAAATGGCAGCTCTCCCCTACAAGGCCTGTGCAAGCAGGGAGGCGTATGGCAGGCGAAAGGCCCAGGAGAGCTGCTCCGGTCCTTTTAACGGTCCCCAGTGGCTGAACAAGGTCCACCTGGGGAGAACCGACTCTGGCAACACATTCCTGTGGAGAACCAACTGTATGAACCAGGAAAAAACAGGAAGCTGGTGTCTTATTTGAGTTTTGTACCATCGCCTCCTGTTTGTGTTTCCTCCTGATGACCAGCTGAACCACAGAATGTAGGATTCACCCAACAGCTTCTCATTACCCAGAACGAGTTCTAAACACACACATAGCACATCCTACCGCAGCGGTCCACCTGACTGGCTGCTCTGAACTTTGTGTGTTTTGGATCATTTCATCCTGGTTCTCAACATTACCCCTAAAATCCTACTGAGATGGTTCCTCGTGTGAAGTGGACCTCCTCCTCAGAGGGCCGAGGAGCCGTTGGGTCTCCTGGTTGATGGTTGAAGGCGTGTCGCTGTCGGGAAGCGTCTAGGCTCTGAGGAGCAGCTCTGTACAGTACTTGATGTTCACCTGTGATCGGCTTCAGCAGTGACGTAGGTGGGGGGGGTGAGTGTGGTAGTGTCTCTGTATTATAATTCTGTATGTTCTTGAAGAGTTGAACTTTATTCATGTCGTAGATTTGATCATTCTAGTAAAACCAGTTTATTTTCCTGCTTTTGTTTCTCAGTTGTTTCCTGTAATCTTCTGCTCTTGTCGTGTTGTGAAAGGCTTTTCCTGTGCTGAGTCAAGTTTATGATGAGACATTAAAACATGCTACAACCTGACTGCTTGCTTTTTGTTTTCACTGAGAGAAACTTTGATTTTTAGCAAACGCTGGACTTCAATTCAACTTTAGTTTCTGTTTAATTTCAATGAAGTGAGTGAAGGAAAACTAACAGGGAATTTACAAAGTCAACAAGGAGGTGTTCAGGAAAAAAACGAGATCAAGTTTCAGCAGAACATTGTCGGAGATGGAGAACATCACGGGCTTCATGCAGACGGGGAGTCAGACAGATGGAAGTCTGGACCAAACCAACGAAATGAACACGCTTTTAAAGTGATAATATGCAGTTTTGCTTGTTTTGGGCTCCCTCTGGTGTCCATTTTAAATCACTGCATTACACAAGTTAGCATATTGTTTCAGCTTCTAAACGCCTAAATCTACCTGTTGAAATGTCTCCTCAGCCTTCATAGCTTTCTACAGGAGCGGTTATTTACTCCTTCAAAGAAATCAGCTGTGTTCAAGCAGGGAGAGATGGGAAAAATCAGGAATCATGAGCTAAAAACACTCCAGAGCTAGCATAACAGCTAGCCACTTTGGGTTAGCCTAACCCTCGTGAGACACGTGACTTCCTGGGTACCGTGACGGAGATCTTGCAATCGTGGTATTCTGGATCTAACCACCAGATGGGGCTAAGTGACTTTTCATTAACTCTGTAAAGAGTCAGATTAGCACAGACTGGCTCAAGGAGAAGATTTAAACATATGAAAAAGTTGCATTTTATCACTTTAAAAGGTTCAGTTCAGCAGCATCCTCCCCTACCAGACAAACGAGGTGTGACAGGGAAGCTGTGGGTCAAGGGTCAGGGCTGAATCCTAACCTCGTAAACTAGACCGTCAGGTTTGCTCTGCAGACTTTATGTACATACAAAAAGTATTCAGTCAGCCACCAATTGTGCCAGTTCTACTTAAAAAGGTGAGAGAGGCCTGTAATTTTAATCACAGGTAAACGTCAACTATGAGAGACAAAATGAGGGGAAATCCAGAAAATCACATCGTCTAATTTTTAAAGATTTTATTTGCAAATTATGGTGGAAAAACATATTTGGTCAAAATCAAACCATCCAGGTTTCTGCCTCTCACAGACCTGTCACTTCTCCTGTCAGAGGCTCCTCTGTCCTCCACTCGTTACCTGTACTAATGGCACCTGTTTGAACTCGTTATCAATATAAAAGACACCTGTCCACAACCTCAAACAGTCACACTCCACTATGGCCAGGACCAACGAGCTGTCAAAGGACTCCAGAAACCAAAGACCTGCACCCAGCTTGGTGTGAAGGCATCAACTGTTAGACAATGGAAGACACACAAGACCACTGATCGTCTCACTCCATCTGGGGCTCCACGCAAGATCTCACCCCGTGGGGTCAAAATGATCACAGGAACGGTGAGCAGAAATCCCACAACCACACGGTTGCATGTCGCATGTTGACGCATCACAATGACACAGTGCTCTGAGTGTCACCGGTCACTGCAGTGGGACGGAGAGAGAGTGCAGGAACGTTCAAATTAAACTAAAATCAGCCGACCTGTCGGATCATTCCTGCTGAACGCACAGGTTGAAAGAAAACCTGAGAGTGGTCAGAAGCTGCAGGAGCGCCGGTGACACCTGATACACGGTTCTGATGGTTCGGCTGATCTAACACCAGGCCCAGGTCAGCACATAGATCAGGACGGATCTAGAGAATCTAAATCAGCTGATCAGCCAGTCATCATCTGGAAAACTACGATTTCTAAAAACTCTCCGGATTCTGCCAGATACTGGTGTGAGCTCCAAGGAGTACATCGCCACTATTCATATGTTAGTGCAGTTGCTATATAATTTGAAGACATACGTATGTCTGTGATATTACAACTAAATGAGACATATTTTTGTTCAGATTCTTATTTTTATTCTGTTCAAAGACGAGGTGGGGGGACTGTTGGTTTTGTGTGTGTGTCTGAGGGTCTACAAGTCTGAAAACGTGTCTTAAATTCACCATTTTTCCATCTCACTGCTACGGTCCAGCACCTTGGACAGCGCTGATGCACTACCGAGCTCCTCCCACTCGCTCCAGCCGTCAGCACGCCGGAAAGCTACGCAGCTGGGTCCAATCGGCAATCAAAAGGACAGCATAAAAGCCATAAACTAACTCCTCTCTCAAACCATCGGTCTTCTCAGTCCAAAAAGTGGACGTTGTCGTTTTCAAAGGTGTGTCCCTTGTCTCTGAGGTGGAGGTGGACTGCTGAGTCCTGGCCTGATGATGTGTCTCTCCTGTGTTGAGACATGTTCTTGTGTAGTTGTTGTTTAGTGTCTCCAGTGTAAAGGTCTGAACAGTCCTCAGAAACAACACCACTGGTCTTCTGTTTGGGAGTCTTGTCCTCAGGATGGACCAGTTCCTGTCTGAGGGTGTTGTTGGGTTGGAACTTTACTGGGATGCTGTGTTTGGAGAAAACTCTTCTCAGTTTTTGTAACGTTTTCTTTTATAAATCACAACGTTTGCAGGAAAAGGGACTTATTCAACTTTCAGGCTCATTTTTTGCATAAACAAATTTTTATACAAGAGGCCTCAGGTCAGGATCTGGGAGGAGATACCCCCCCGCCCCCTCGAGGACACCATCCATCATCTCAGGCTTCTGGAGCCCCGGCGTTGTCAGGATGCTACCAGCAGGTGGAGCCAAACAAACTAATGTGAATCCTTTAGAGCACGTGTGTCCAAAGTGCGGCCCGGGGGCCAAATGAGGCCCACAGAGTGATGTTGTGTGGCCCTCAGAGTGATTTTGTGTGGCCCTCAGAGTGATTTTGAGCGGCCCTCAGAGTTATGTTGTGTGGCCCTCAGAGTGATGTTGTGTGGCCCTCAGAGTGATTTTGTGTGGCCCTCAGAGTGATTTTTTGTGGCCCTCACAGTGATTTTGTGAGGCCCTCACAGTGATTTTGTGTGGCCCTCAGAGTGAATTTGTGTGGCCCTCAGAGTGAATTTGAGCTGCCCTCAGAGTGATGTTGTGTGGCCCTCAGAGTGATGTTGTGTGGCCCTCAGAGTGATGTAGTGTGGCCCTCAGAGTGATGTAGTGTGGCCCTCAGAGTGATGTGTGGCCCTCAGAGTGATGTGTGGCCCTCAGAGTGATGTGTGGCCCTCAGAGTGATGTTGTGTGGCCCTCAGAGTGATGTTGTGTGGCCCTCAGAGTGATGTTGTGCGGCCCTCAGAGTGATGTTGTGTGGCCCTCAGAGTGATTTTGTGTGGCCCTCAGAGTGATTTTGAGCTGCCCTCAGAGTGATTTTGAGCTGCCCTCAGAGTGATGTTGTGTGGCCCTCAGAGTGATGTTGTGTGGCCCTCAGAGTTATTTTGTGTGGCCCTCAGAGTGATGTTGTGTGGCGGTCAGAGTGATGTTGTGTGGCCCTCAGAGTGTTGTGTGGCCCTCAGAGTGATGTGTGGCCCTCAGAGTGTTGTGTGGCCCTCAGAGTGATGTGTGGCCCTCAGAGTGTTGTGTGGCCCTCAGAGTGATGTGTGGCCCTCAGAGTGATGTAGTGTGGCCCTCAGAGTGATGTAGTGTGGCCCTCAGAGAGATGTAGTGTGGCCCTCAGAGTGATGTGTGGCCCTCAGAGTGATTTTGTGTGGCCCTCAGAGTGATTTTGTGTGGCCCTCAGAGTGATGTTTTGTGGCCCTCAGAGTGATTTTGAGCGGCCCTCAGAGTGATGTTGTGTGGCCCTCAGAGTGATTTTGAGCTGCCCTCAGAGTGATGTTGTGTGGCCCTCAGAGTGATGTTGTGTGGCCCTCAGAGTGATGTGGTGTGGCCCTCAGAGTGATTTTGTGTGTCCCTCAGAGTGAATTTGAGCGGCCCTCAGAGTGATTTTGTGTGGCCCTCAGAGTGATGTTGTGTGGCCCTCAGAGTGATGTTGTGTGGCCCTCAGAGTGATGTAGTGTGGCCCTCAGAGTGATGTAGTGTGGCCCTCAGAGTGATGTAGTGTGGCCCTCAGAGTGATTTTGTGAGGCCCTCACAGTGATTTTGTGTGGCGCTCTGAGTGATTTTGTGTGGCCCTCAGAGTGATTTTGTGTGGCCCTCACAGTGATTTTGTGAGGCCCTCACAGTGATTTTGTGTGGCCCTCAGAGTGATTTTGTGTGGCCCTCAGAGTGATTTTGTGTGGCCCTCAGAGTGATTTTGTGTGGCCCTCAGAGTGATTTTGTGTGGCCCTCAGAGTGATGTGTGGCCCTCAGAGTGATGTGTGGCCCTCAGCTGCATTTTAAAATGATATAATTTAGTTTTCCTGCAGGATTTTGATGCAGAGAGACGCTTTATGACATTTTTTAGATTTTACTAACATGAGACCAAACAAACAGAAAATCCAAGGAAATTAAAATCTTTTTAAATGCAAAATTTTCCATTCAATCAAAAATATTCAATTTTTTTTTAGATAATTCAAGAGATATTGAGATTTCTGACTTTATTTCCTGGTAAAAAGAACCACAGATCCTCACTGACTTTGACCAAAACGCAGACTTGTGAGCTCTGGTCATAAAGCCTGACTAAATCCAGCAACAGGACTGGAGAAAGACCCAGATCCTGGTCTGGTTGCTGAGGATGGAACTAAATGTAGAAACCTAAAAACAGTCGACCAATCAGATCCAGTGAATCTGATGCTTTTTATTATTGAGTCAAACATAAAGATCCCTGTCGTATTGACAAAGACTGTTCATTAAAATGTTGTATTATAATGAATATTTGAGCAGAACAAAATATTTTTTGTTTCTTTCTTTTAAGAAATGTTCTAACTTTTATGGCCCTGGAGGACTTTTGTGGCCCTGGAGGACTTTTGTGGCCCTGGAGGACTTTTGTGGCCCTGGAGGATGTTAGGATTTGATTTACGGATGGACCCTGGAGCGAACACAGACAACGGTGGAAACTGGAGGTAAGTGAAAAACAAATGTTTTATTAAATATTATGGGTGCTGGTGCTGGAGGTGTGGACCTTGGGAGGCCCTAGCGTCCCGGACGGAACCGTACGCCACCTCATGCGGGTTGAGTGAAGAGGGGGTGTCGGAGCCAGCGACCGGCAGGGTGACAGACAGGCAGGCAGGTGGATCAGAGGATGATGATGATGAGGGGGGCAGCCAGGTAGACCAGGAGGAGCAGAGACGAGGGAGGAGTGACCGGCTGGAGATCCAGATAGAATGGCAGCAGACCGGAGCAGGATGACGGGAACCGAGAGGAAACACTGGAGGGAGGAACAACAAGGTTAAACTAAAGTACTGAGGAGATCTAGGTTAAAAGGCCATAGTTACCACGGGGAAGTGGACACAATGAACTGGCGTTCATCTTCTGGCCGGCTGGTGGTTTTATGTTGTGCTGATGAGCCGAGTGGTGGCAGCTGTGGGTGGTTAGTGGAGCTGAGGGTGATGAGGGAGGAGATCCTGCTGATAGGGAGGAGGAGGTGTGCCCGCTGGGGCTCAGGATATGACAGAGGACTTTTATGGCCCTGGAGGACTTTTGTGGCCCTGGAGCACTTTTGTGGCCCTGGAGAACTTTTGTGGCCCTGGAGGACTTTTGTGGCCCTGGAGGACTTTTGTGGCCCTGGAGGACTTTTGTGGCCCTGGAGGACTTTTGTGGCCGTCGAGGACTTTTGTGGCCCTGGAGGACTTTTGTGGCTGTCGAGGACTTTTGTGGCCCTGGAGGACTTTTGTGGCCCTGGAGGACTTTTGTGGCTGTCGAGGACTTTTGTGGCCCTGGAGGACTTTTGTGGCCCTGGAGAACTTTTGTGGCCCTGGAGGACTTTTGTGGCCCTGGAGGACTTGACACTTGGTGATTTTGGCCCTCATGTTGAAAAGTTTGGACCCCGCTGCTGTAGAGCTGCTAACTGGACTAACCTGATGCTTCAGTTTCTTGGTAACTTCAAATGAAGCGTCTGTAGGTTGATCTTCTTCATTTCCATCAGATAGTGAAACATCCTTCAGTCACTCAATCATCAGGATGGAGATCCAGCAGGAGTTTGTTTACTATCAGGATCAGATGTGTTTGTCTGGAGAAGCTAACAGTCTTCTTTTTAATTGTTTATCAAATTTTCATCAGTTCTAAAATCCCACAAATGCAAATCGTTATTTTATATTAGAATTAAGGAGCACTGAAAACTCTCTCCTGATAATAAACTTGTAAACAAAAAGCTTCCTGATTAGAAGTAGACGGTATTTCACTTTCTCCGTTCTAGTGAATTTCTGGATTGCATCAGCAATCAGCAGGATGAATCATGTCTGTGGTTTCACCTGAGTAGGAGGTGAAGAGCTCTAAATGTCTCTGTTGCATCATTTTAATGTTAAAACCAACAAAGTGTAGAGTATTTTGATGAAGAAATGCTGCAGTAATCCCTGTGGTTCTCCACTGGATTTGACATCCAAATAAGTTTAGGTGACTCGGCCTGCAGCGCGTTACTCACACTGAAACAAAGGTTGGTTATTAATGGAACTGTTTGATGAGGCGTCCCATTCTGAGCCCGGTTCTGGTTCTGCTGGAGCTTTTATCCTGTTATTGCTCAGAATGGGTCATTGCATTGAAGTGGGGCTGCACCTTTAGATTATTTTATCAACTCATTTTTCAAATAATCACTTATTCTAAACATTTCCCCTCAAGATTATATAATAATCTATTCCCTAATAAATGTCCTTCACTCCTGTTGCAAACTTGCATCAAATTAGTTTAACCTTAAAGCTCCATGTGGGTCATTTTTCTCTGTTTTCTAAAGGTTTTAATGATATTTCAGGTCTAAACTCTGATCTATGGGTAGAGTTCCACAACAAGACCCTCCTTTGAGTTCTCTCTGACCGGTGAACTTTTTCAGCCAATAAAATTCAAGTTTCCACATTGTCAGCTGTCAGTCAACGTGCACGTGCTTCACTCAAACCTGTAGAGGTGTGGGGGGGGCGCGCTCCCAGGATGCAACATGTCGTCCTGTTTACAGTCTCAGCCGTCATGGAGGAGTCAGAGCTAATTGAGAGCCACGACACACAGTTGATGACCAGAGTGACGCACACGGTCTCTGGTGTGCACCTGTCTGTGTGCACCTGTCTGTGTGCACCGGTCTGTGTGCACCGGTCTGTGTGCACCTGTCTGTGTGCACCTGTCTGTGTGCACCTGTCTGTGTGCACCGGTCTGTGTGCACCGGTCTGTGTGCACCTGTCTGTGTGCACCGGTCTGTGTGCACCGGTCTGTGTGCACCTGTCTGTGTGCACCTGTCTGTGTGCACCTGTCTGTGTGCACCTGTCTGTGTGCACCGGTCTGTGTGCACCGGTCTGTGTGCACCTGTCTGTGTGCACCTGTCTGTGTGCACCTGTCTGTGTGCACCGGTCTGTGTGCACCGGTCTGTGTGCACCTGTCTGTGTGCACCGGTCTGTGTGCACCGGTCTGTGTGCACCTGTCTGTGTGCACCTGTCTGTGTGCACCTGTCTGTGTGCACCTGTCTGTGTGCACCGGTCTGTGTGCACCGGTCTGTGTGCACCTGTCTGTGTGCACCTGTCTGTGTGCACCTGTCTGTGTGCACCGGTCTGTGTGCACCGGTCTGTGTGCACCTGTCTGTGTGCACCGGTCTGTGTGCACCGGTCTGTGTGCACCTGTCTGTGTGCACCTGTCTGTGTGCACCTGTCTGTGTGCACCTGTCTGTGTGCACCGGTCTGTGTGCACCGGTCTGTGTGCACCTGTCTGTGTGCACCGGTCTGTGTGCACCGGTCTGTGTGCACC